>BDDC01000256.1:20342-31024 GCA_001662425.1 Chlamydomonas sphaeroides | reverse complement strand
GGGGGGGGGGGGGGGGGGGAGATCGGCGGCGGGGTGCCGTACATGGCGGCACGTGGGTCGCTCACAGCTGGTGCAGGGGATGGGCTGGGGGCCCCGGCCTCGGTGCAGGCTGCTGGGCGCTTGCGGCGGAGCGAGGCGCAGGGCGCTGGGCGCCCGCGCCGCTGCGTGGAGAGAGCTCGAGACGGTCGCTGCGTTGCGGAGGGCGTGCTCCTGGCGGCCTCCCGGGCGCGAGCTGGAGGCTGGGTGAGGGGTGCGAGGCAGGCCGGCATGCTGGCCGCGGCCTGCTGTAACGAGTGGCCCACAAGCTTGGCGCCGGGGCCAGGCCAGGGGGTGGGAACAGAGGGGGCCGCGTGCCCAGCCGCAGTGCGGGCTGCACGCGGAGGAAGGGTCCGCGGCGTCGGCTCTGAGACCTGGTGTGCGCCTTCGGGCGGCCCCAGCTGCGGCCCCCAGCAGCGGCAGGGGGACACAGCAGCAGGCTGCCCCCTCGGGCCAGCTGGAGGCGAGTCGCGCTCAGGCGCAGTTGCGATCGCACTTGGTTGCATTTACACAGCGGCACGCGCTGCCGGGGCAGTCAGGCCCTGTCCAGCTACTTGTCTGGCTGGTGCTGCAGTGAAAGCCTGGCCACCGCGGCGCGCAGTGCGCAGTCGCACGCTCACAATCACACTCTACACCAGCCCCCCCCGCCCCCTCCGCTGTATTGTCTCGCGAACCTCGTAAGTGGCGCCACGGGGGGGGGCGCGCGCGTCGCCCCCTCACCCAGCCCGCTTACGTCAATGCATCCGTAAGTCCGCAGCGCAGCGCCCCTCCGGGAGGGGGCCGCCATGGCGGGTGCCCGCATGGCGCCAGCCCCCTCCCTCCCCTGCCCGCCACCCCACTTGCACCTCACCTCACGTGCGCCGCCATGGCCCGTCAGGCCGTGTCAGGTCACCCTCAACGCCGGGCGCAGCCCAACCCCCACACGGACCGAGCCGCCAGCAGCTGCCAGCGCGCCAGCCCTCAGCGAGCTCGCAGCTCGCCGTGCGAGGGCCTCACATGCCGAGTCCCCTGGCAGTGCCGCTGCCCCCTGGCAGTGCCGCCCCAGCCAGCACCCTCCATCCTCGTGCAGCCGCGTCCTGAGGCGTGCCGCTACCGCCTGCCTCCCCCCCCCTGCTGCTGCTGCTGCTGCTCCTGCATGGCGTCGAAGTTCCTCCGCCGCCTGCTGGGCATCCTGAGGTTCTGCAGCGACTGCTCCTGCTCCTCCGGGCTGAGCTGCTGCTTGGTGGCGAAGGGGTGGTTCTGGGGCAGGTCAACGTCCGAGAGCGACAGCTTGTGGTTGGCCCTGGAGGGGCGGAGGTTGGCAGGCAGGGCCACAGGCGCGGCAGGGTGGCCGGCGGTTGGCCAGGGGCCGCATTGCGCAACGCGACCGAGCGGTGTCGGCGAAGAGAAGACGGCGCATCAGGGGGCACCATCAGACGGCAACGGAGGGCGCTGCTGCCGAGTCAAGCATGCTGATGCTGGCATGGCAACGCTGTGACCGGTCGGACGGCACCTGCGCCAGCCAGCCCGCGCGGCGAGCGCTCACCTCTCCTTGCTGCGCCGCGCCCTGGCTGAGGCGATCTGCTCCGCGGACAGGTCGTCGATGCGGACGGTGTTGATGTCTGCAGCGCAGGCGGGGATTGCAGTGGGGTCAACCAGGGGGCCGGTCGTGCGGCGAGGTACCGCGTTGAATTGTGTACGCAGTCGGCGCGCTACACCGCTAAATCTGCGCAGCACTGGGACCCAGGCAACAACAGGCAGGAGCGCGAGCGCTCGAGGGCCCCCACCCCTCCCCTGTGGCGTCCTCACCCTTCATGACGTCCTTGAGGTGCATGTTGGAGCTGTAGCGGTACGTGTAGTCGTCCAGCCTGGGGAGGAGGGCAGGGCAGAAAGGCGGCGCAGGTCCTGGCAAGCGGCGGTCAACGGTGGCTCGCAGGGCGGCCGTGCTATTAGCAGGCGTGCGACGCAGGGCGTGAGCAGCGCTGTGTAGCGTGAGCGGCGGTAGAAGGCGGGGGTGTCCACGCCGCTGACGCCTGCCTTGGCACGGCGCCACGGAACCCGCACCCGCGCAGTATGGTTCGCGAGCAGACCCCACAGGTTTTATGCACAGCGGTGACGTGCTCTACAATGGACCTCGAGCAGACGAAGGGCAAAGGACAGGCCCACGTGCGGTTCGTGCAGTCCGGCGAATGCCTCACCCGCCATTCCGGAGCTTCTTCACCACCACCGCGACGATGCCAAGGGCGCCGACTGCTAATGCGATGACAGGCACCGAGAAGCCTCCACGCGCCTGTGTCGTGCTCGTTGGCGCGGGCGCAGCGCTGGCAGGGTCAATGACGACGACCGCGGTCTGCTGCCGAGATACCGCGGTGCTGGATGTTGTTGTAAGGTCACTGAGCTTGAAGCTGCTGGCACAGACACGCAAGCTTCGACGCGGAGCAGGACTGGCGCGAGCTGTGCATTGCCGCCAAGTAGCGCTTTGGCACGAGAGGAGCGCCGAGGACATTGTCAGGTTATCTTCGAGTGGTGTGAGTTGTGAGTAAGTCAGGCTGGGATTCGCCACAAGACAAACTCGGTCCACTTTCTTTGAATGAGGCGCTGAGCTGTCGCGCTGAGGTTGCCAACGCCAAAACCCAGTGACCGCGCAGAGCGCCTGCAGCTAACACTCTTCAACCACAAGTCAAAGCAACATGAACACTGCAAGGATTTTGGGTTGTGGGACAACCCGCATCCCACCCACAAGCACCAAGCTCTCCGTGCAGCATCCTGCGCCCAACCCAGCACCCATCCAGGCCGTCCTATTTAGCAACACATTGGCGTACATGTGCAGGGACCATAGCTTACGACAGCTCCCTGGCCCATTCACACCCACAGCAGCCCGCCGCCCCCCGCCGCCGCCCCCCGGAGGGTTCCGTTTCAAGTTTACAGACAGTTCGTAATCACCTCTGCACAGAATGAGGACAAGACAGATATGAAGGGACACTACTCCGCACAAGGTTGTACGGCCTCGCATGTAACCACTGTGGGCCCTGCCCGAGCGGGAGGCTGGCTCAGGGCGAGATACAGACGCGGCCGGGCGGCTGCCGGCTGAGCCCGCAGGCGCGTCTGCGAGCGAAGCCTGCCAGTCGGTCACAGCATTGGACGCCCATTGCGAGGCGCCTCCCACTATCGCGCAGCTGCCGTGCCTTGCGCTCTTCGCTGCGCCCAGCAGCACTTCCCAGCCACCGACGCCGCTGCGACGCCCACCAGTAACCCGGCGGCTTGCTCCGACACTCCTGCACCAACTTCACCACTGCCGCGGGCGGCCGAAGCAGCAGCAGCTGCGATGGCCCTTGCGCGCGGCGCACGGCGCCGCTCCGCCGGAGTGCCGCCGCTGCTTGCGGCCGCAGTGGCGCTTGGCCTCCTGGCGGCCGCAATGGCGGGCGCGGTCGGCCTGCTGGGCGCGCAGCAGCAGCAGCAGCAGCAGCAGCAGCGACCCGAGGCCGGCGCCGGCGCCGGCTGGGATGGCAATGGGGGTGGCACAGCGCTGTCTGGTGCTGGCCGCGCGCTGCTGCAGTGAGTCGCGGGCTTGCCGGGGAACATTGGGAACATTGTTTGGCTGTGGAAAATACCGTAGAGTGCGTTGCCGCTCGTCTGGTTCGCAACGCCGCCGTCACTCCCTCTCTTTACCAGCAGCCGGCAAGAGAGCGCAGCGCGATGCACCAGCGCCTGGCGGGGGGGCCGCGGTGCAGCGGCCCCTCCCAATAACGCCTCGCCTCGCCTCGCCTCGCCTGACCCGAGCCGCCCGCCCGCTGCCCCCGCGCAGGGCGCTGCCGCAGGTGCCCATACGGGAGCAGCCAACCCCCGCAGCGCGAGCCGCAACACCCGCGAATCGCGCAGCCGCCGCCAGCGCGCAAGGTGCGGCGGTGCAACGGCCGCCGCCTCGCGCCTCCGGCCAAGCAGCGGCCCTTGGCACGATGAACAATGCCCCCTTGCCCTCAGCCTCCTCCGCCCCCGGGCCAGCCGTCCGCACCCTGCCACTGACAGGCGGCCCCCTGGCCACTGAACCCACCCGCTGCCCCCCTCCCCGCCGTCGCCGCGCGCAGGCCCGTCCGGGCCGCTCAACGCCACCGAGGCCGCGCCCGCGGCCCCCGACACCCTCCGCATCCTCACCGAGTGGAGGCTGGGTGCAGGTGAGAGTGCCCGCACCCGCCTCCACCCCCCGCCTCCTCCCAAGCCGCCGCACTCGACGCAGCTCCCCCTCCCGTACAGCTTTTCACCCCAGCCCTCCCCTCCCAACCCCATGACTTCCTCCCCTTCATCCTTGTCCCCTTCCCGACCTCGCCCCTTGCTCCCCCGCAGCCCCCAGCACCTCCGACCTGGGCCTGCTGGTGGCGTGGCGGGACCCGGTGTCGGGCGCGGAGCGCAGCATCGGCCGCGGCAGCCCCACGCAGGGTGCCGGGGTGCAGGGCGGGCTGTACAGCGGCGACAACACTGGTAGGGCCGCCAGCAACGAGTACGGTGAGCGAGGAGGGAGTGGGGGGAAGGGGCGGCCCGCGTGTGAGCGAGCTGGGTGCCGGCCACCCTCAGTGGGAGGAGCTGGGTGCCGGCCGCCGCCCGCAACCGAGCGCCGCTGGGTGCTGGCACCTTCCGCCCTTTGCCGCTCCGCGCCAACCCCACCCCACCGCCCTCACGCCTCGCGCCCGCAGCCTACTGGCCCGCGGGCCGAGTCGCGCCCTTCACCACTTACCACGTGTGAGGCCTACTGGGGGAACCGGGGGGAAGGGCGACATGGCAGCCGTGCCTCTGATGTGCAAGCCCAGCGTGCTAGGCCCCGGCGCGGGGTGGGCCCTCCCCCGCTCACGAGGCGCGCTCGGCCTGCTGCCGAGCTGCTGCCGTGCGCACCGCCCCCGTGCCGCCGTCTTCCCCTCCCCCCTCTCCCCTTCTCCCCTGCCGCGCCCCTCACCTCATCCGTCACGCCCGCCCCGCTCCCCGCTGCTCGCCCCCAGCTGCGCGGTGTGGGCCGAGGGCCTCCCCCCCGCCAACTACACCGCCACGCTGCGCGCCTTCCGCGCCGGAGCCGCCGTGGGCCAGCGCAGCGCGCTCCTCACCACCGCCCGCGCCCCGCCGGCGCGCTGCTACCCGCGCGTGTACGGCTACCTGGGCTCCGTCAACCACACCGCCGACGGCACCACCGTGCTGCTGGAGCCGGCGGCGCCGACCGGCGGTGTGGCCGCCGCCGGCGGCCTCGCGCCGCCGCCCAGCCCCAGGCCCAGCCCCTCCATCAGCCCGGCGATCACTGCCAATCCCGCCAGCCCAGCAACGCAGCCCAGCCCGCCTGCTGCCGGCGGCGGTGCAGGCCTGGTGCTGCTGTCCCCCAGCCCCAGGCCCAGCCCCTCTATCAGCCCGGCGATCAACCCTAAGCCCAGCGAGGCGCCGTTGCTGCCGCCAGGCTCCGGCCCCTCCACCGCCAGCCCCGCGCTCAGCATCGCCCTCAGGCCCAAGCCCGCCAGCAGCGCTTCGCCGTCGCCGTCGCCCTCTCCTGTGCCTAGCCCGGCGCCCAGCCCTTCGCCCTCTCCTTCGCCCAGCCATTCGCCCTCTCCTTCGCCCAGCCCCAGGCCCAGCCCCTCGATATCACCCAGCCCCAAGCCCTCGCCTGCACCCAGCCCCTTGCCTTCGCCCAGCCCTTCGCCCTCGCCTTCGATCAGTACCAGGCCCAGCCCCTCGCCTTCACCCAGCCTCAAGCCCTCTCCTTCGCCCAGCCCCTTGTCCTCTCCTTCGCCTCGCCCGTCGCCCTTGCCTGCTTTCAGCCCAAAGCCCAGCCCCTTGCCTTCACCCAGCCCCTCGCCCCCGCCATCGCCCAGCCCCAAACTCAGCCCCTCTATCATCAGCCCTTCAATCAACACCACAGCCAGCCCCAGGCCCATCCTCTCGCTTTCGCCCAGCCTTTCGCGCTCACCCTCGCCCAGCCCTTCTCCCACGCCCTCACCCAGACCTTCGCCCTCGCCTTCACCCAGCTCTTCGCCCTCGCCGTCGCCCAGCCCTTCGCCCTCGCCCAGCCCTTCGCCCTCGCCCAGCCCCACAGTCAACGCCACCCTCAGCCCCAGGCCCAGCCCTGTTCCCAGGCCCAGCCCTAGCCCCAGGCCCAGCCCCTCCACCCCCTCCACCATCATCCCCTTCCCCAGCCCCAGCCCCAGCCCCAGGCTCGGTCCGCAAGCGGGCCTTCCGGCCTTCGTGGCCCCGCTGACACCGGCCCCACCCCCGCTGCCACCGGCCCCGCCTAACGCCACGGCGGCGCCCACCACGTCAGGCTGAGCGGCGAACCCGGCGATTGGAACTGCCCGGGCACACACTGGCAGCAGGAGCTGCCTGCACTTGCACATGCGCATTGTGCATGCGCGCTACCTGGTATCACGCCCACCTACTCCACGCCAAGGCACATGCACTTCCTGCATCTGCATGCAAGTTCGGGCCCTAGCGCAGGGCTGCAAGCCGTAGCGGCGCCTGGCACGTGTGCGCGTGTGTGTGTCTGTGATGTCAGCTGTGCGCCGAAGCGGCTGCGGCCCAGTCGGAGGGCCGAATGGGGGCCGAGGGCGCGGGTGTTGCCGCGGTGGTTGACGCCCGGCTGCTGTCATCGTTGCGCAGTTTATTGTAAGCCTGTAGCGGCCTCTTTTGGGGGCGAGCCATGCGCCCATGCGCAGCTGGGGAGGTTTTGTAAGCCTGTAGCGTCTGCGTGCCGGCCCGGGTGGGCCGCACGCCTGCGCGGACAGGGCTGGATGGATGCGGCGGGGGCCGGTGCCAGCTGGCGCTGGCGCGTGTCAGGGCCGGGCCGGGATGCGGTGGTGCCGCTGCGGGTTGCTGGTTGCCGAGTCGCGGCATTCTTGTTGTCGGAGGATTGGTGTTGTTTGCTTTGCTCGCTGTATATGCCTGCGGACGGACCCGGGGTGCGTCGGCGCCGAGAAGGTAACCGACAGCATGCCCAGTTGTGGTCCGTGGGTCAAGCAGCTGTCCTTGGTTACACAGTGCACATCCGACGTACGACACACACTACCTAACACTGGAACACACTATGTCCCACAGCGACCGGAAGCCACGCGCGTCATCAAGCGCGTCATCAGCCGGGGACGCCCTGTCCGACTAACCCAGCCGGCCATTGTCGTGCCCCCACAGTGCCCTCTCAGTGGCGGCACGGTCGCCCCGGGGCCCCACTCCCTGCCGCAGCTTCCACAGCAGCAGCAGCCCGTTACATGTAGAGCTATAGCTTGAATGTCTTGCGCCCGGAGCACCCGCCGAGTTGTCGATGCCAATCAGTCGAGTCGCTCGTCGTCACCTACCAGTCACTAGGGCGTAGCCCGTGAGTCGTCTGATCGTGGAGTAGTGCTAGAGACACGACAAGGTGCGACAAGACACTGTAAGACACGTTGCCTTACACAATGGTCTCAGCACGATTGAAGGAATAGGGAGTGCACACCACTGGCCGTGGAGTGCGCTGCCACGCGACTAGACCCTCTGATCCTGCCGTACATGCATCTAGCACGCTCCTGCCAAAACACATGCACAACCGTCAACGCCCCGCATCTCCCGGACGGTACTGTGACAAGGCTACGTTATGTCACGACAGCCCAACCACGCCCCTCACCAAGTATCCCGGGCCCGGCACTTGCTTCCTTGCCTGCTTCGCATCGGAGCGGCGCCCAGCCAGCATTGCTCGTCACTCCGCTGCGTCATCCCGCCGCCGCGCCCATCCCGCCGCCACACCGATCTCCGTCACATCATATGCCGCCCCTGCCGCACCCTGCTCGGCCGCCGGACAGCATGCCTACCATGCCACGACCCCCACTCAGCATCACTGGACGCAACTTCCAGCACCGCTGAGCCCTTCATTAGACCATGCATCGGGCAACCCCTTACCCACGGCCTTTGTCCGTGGCTGCCAAGGCGCTAGGGGGCGCTAAACACTGGAAGAAGATCACACCTGTGCGGTGCGAAGTGGCAGGGCATGATGGGGCTTACCTTACTTGATTACGAGATGGCGCCATCCGTAAAGGGATAGATATAATACAGCGTTGGAGTTCAGGACAAGGAGGATTACAGATGGACAAGGGGCCGCGGCGGAAGCACAGCTCCCTTGGCCCCTCAGCGCACGAACACAAGGTTAGCCCCGCCACGCTGGTCCATCGACAAACTCCTACATGAATCCCGCTTGATCGAACAGAGGTTGTTGCGGCCCGACCTACAGTAGCAAGGCTGGATTATGATAAACTAGAACGAAGGATGGAACACGCGGGCGATAACGATGGTCCTTGCTTGCTTCGCGGCTTTACTAGCGCCACAGTATCCATCAGCGTGCGTATCTAGTGTCAGTCCAGCGCAGCATTGGGCCTTTGACGTAACCATATGAGGGGTAGGGGCCCACATGTCCCCCGCGCCATAGGACTACTGTGCCAAGCGCTACCTGCTGTCAGCAAGCCTTACCAACCAGGATCTCGCTCCTGAGACCCACACCCCGCAGGCCATCCAGCAGCACACTTGTGTCAGCGAGCATCTCCGGGCCAGCTAACCCACACCAGCGCGCGTCTATCTAGCGTCAATGTGAAAGACGTCACATTGCTCAGCACACCTATCGTCCGACGGCATGCCGCCAGGAGCTCGCCGCGGAGCGCTCGGAACCGGGCGCCGGCGGCGGCGGCGCGCCGTCGCCGTCCTCTCAAGCGCCGCCGACGCTACGGTCCCGAGCCAGGAAGAGCATGGTGTTGTGCACACCTGTGCCGCAGCGTACGACCGACGCTGGCGCTGCCGGCGGTCGGGTCCACTGCCGCCGCCACTGCGTGTGCCGCCGCCAGCGCCTCGCCCTGCTCCAGCGGCTCCAATGACGGCGGCGCGCAGCGGCGCCGGCCGCTGCCGCCGCTGGCAGCGGAGCCCGCCACCGAGGCCGCACCGCTGCGCATCGAGCGCGGCGTGCCGCCGCCCGACGCGGCCGAGGCCACGTAGGCCGCGTCGGAGGCGCGCCGCGCGCGGGCTGGGGTGCGGGAGCGGCTGCCGGCGGCAGAGCCGCTGCCTAACGGCCGCCAAAGCACGCGGACGCTCCCGGCACCGCCGCTACGGGCCAGTGGCGCCACGATGCCGACCTCACCGGCCGTCTTGCGCTCCCGGCCTGAGGCCGACGCCGCTGAGTGCTTGGCCCAGGGGCTGCTGTCTGCGGCGCTGGGCTCCGCGCTACAGGGCGGCGCCGGCCGGCGGCGGCTTGGCGCCGCCGCCGCCGGCCAGCAAGCCGCTGCGTCTTGCCGCCACCTCGGCGCTGGTGAAGTCGCCTCCGCACGTACTCAAGCACGCCCAGCCCCAACTCCGAGCGGGCGCCATGCCACGCCGCCCGCTGCTGCCGGCGGCGCCCGAGCCCACCTTGGCCTCCTCCTCGTCCCCCCCTCCTTCCTCGGCCTCCTCCTGCTCGCCCCCGTCCTCGCCGCCGGCGCCGCGCGGGCTGCAGCAGCGGCCAAGGCCGCCGCCGCCAAGCGGCCGATAGCCCCTGGCGCCAAGCCCGCCGGCAGCTCCGTCGCCCCTCCAGTCCTCGTCCACAACATTCCTGACTACTGTCCTCGGCCAGCTAGTCCACCAGCGCCCGAATGTCCGCCGCCGTCGACGCCGGCCGCTGGCGGCCCTGCTCGGTGCTGTCGGCCTCCCTAGCATCGTCCTGCATGGCTGCACCGCGGACGCCGTCGGCAGCGTCACCGCTGTCAGAGAGGGGCTGCGGCGTCCTGCGCAGCGGGGCCGCATGCGCAGGGCGCAAGCTTACGGCTTTGGGGGCAAATCGTTGCAAACCCATGCAACACGCACGCCTGGCCACACAGCGCCAATGTGTTCACACATTATTCGGTACTGGGGATCTCCGAATGCCCCAGCGCGACCCACCGTGCCTACAGCATGAAAAACTGTGTGGTGCTCGGCACCAGGTGTGCCTGGCCGTTGACCTTGTAGATCATTACGCTGTGGGCAACGCCGGGCCGCTGAACCAGTCCGTAGGATTGGGCCGCTTCCGCACTGACGCCAGTAATCGAAGGCATCGTTCTCTGCACCATGTCCAGCGCCCGCAGCATGGCTTCCTGTGCGGCACACCCAATGCGCAGTCGCCCCTGTTGGTTGATTGAACTGAAGGGAAGCCATCTGAAGCCTAGCCGTGGTTCCTGCCTCAACGCGCAACCCTAGACCTCTATCTTTCCCCATGCACCCACTGGTTGACGGCGTGCGCCGCTCCGCGGTGCATACTCTCCCCAAACAGGCCCCGCACCTACCGGTGTCCGAAAGTACACAGCTCGTTCTGGGTCCTCAACGCAGCGTCGCCCTCCATAGTGCTCGATTGCAGTTAAAACCGCGTGCCGAACACCTTTCGGGAACTGCTGCTGAAGCCAGAGCCCTGGCAGGTGGTCCTGCCATTCCAGCACCAGCAGAGGGTCCTGGTCCGCGGCCCTTGCCATGAAGCCCGCCACCGCGGCCAGCGTCTGCGCTGGCAGCCTACGCAGCCTGCAGTCAAGCATCAACCGCAGCGTGTAAATCACCAGCAGCAGGTTCGCCACGGGGTTCCAGGTGAGCCCCTGAGCGATGCAGCCGACAGCCGTGCAGGCAACTTCAATAGCCGCTGTGCTCCAGACAGGCATGATATCGTGATGGGCAGCGGGGCTGGTGGGGAGTGAGCG
>BDDC01000255.1:30936-70587 GCA_001662425.1 Chlamydomonas sphaeroides | reverse complement strand
CCGCCGGCGGCTGCGCCTTCAGCCTCCGCTGCGCGCTGGCGGGCGGCTTCGTGCCCGCGCTGGAGGCGTTGCTGCGGCGCCTGGCGTCCACTGGGGGGGAAAACAGGACGCGGTCCTGCCTCTTCGCCATCAACGCGCTGCTGCGCTTCTCGGGCGTGTGGCCCGCGCTGCTGGCGCACGGCCCGCGGCGGCCGGTGGCGTCGCTCATTGTAACCCTGCGCAAGGCGGCTGCGCGGCTGCGTGGCCAGCCGCTATGTCTCGTAGTCCTACTGGCTGGGGAAACCCTTGGCATGGTGCAAACGAGACAAGCGCCAGACGCTCCCCAGAGGCCGGGCGTCCCGGACGCTTGCCAGATCGCCTGTGGCTACCTGGCGGCGCTGCTGGAGCAGTCGGCGCACTGCCTACTGCCGCCGGTCAGCGGCACCGCCGACGACCCGCTGGCGCTGAATGACCGGATCGAGCCGCATCGATCTGCGCGTGTGCGGCCGGACTGGCTGCTGCGCGCCGGCGGCCGGCCAGCCGCCGGCTCGGCCGCCGCAGCCCAGGCGGCAGAGCTGGCCACCTTTGCGCTGTCGCGCTGGCTGGGCTGCGGCCTGCAGGAGCTGGCGGCGGATGACGTTCTGGTGGCTGCCGTGATGGCGCGCTGGGGCCTGGCGGTGGCGCAGCGATGTCTTGCAGACACGATTGTCTTGCAGGACTTGGAAGCACACGGCACCTCAGCCGCAGCGGCCGCTAAGGAGCTGGCTGTGTCTGACAGCTGGGCTGAGGCGTCGCGGCGGCACCCCTGGATCGCTAAGGGCGCGGCCGGCGTGCTGATGAAGGCCGTGCAAGAGCAGCCCACGCCTGGCACCGGCAGCGCCTCTGCCGCGCTGCCGGCCCCAGACAGCCGCCTGCTGTGTCTGTGCCTGGACACCCTGGAGGCCACGGCGGCGGCCATGGGGCCGCAGACGCCGGCTGTGGCCATCTGGCTCGCCCTGGACGCGCGGACGGAGGCGCTGCTGGCGCGGCATGGCCGGCCCGAGTTGCTGGCGGCGCTGCGGGCGCTGGCAGCGTTACGGGAGGCGGCGGAGGCTGCGGGCGAGCAGCCGGGCCCGACGGAAGGCCTTGAGACCGCCGCGGCGCAGGCCATTGTGGAGCTGCGGGCATTGGCGCTGTGGCACTCTCGCAGCGCCGCGGCCGTGCCGGAGCTGCCACCACGGCTGCTGGCCTCCGCCACCGCCTCACCGTCCTGCCTGCCGCTGTGCGCCAACCCGGCCTGCCTCAGCCTGGACGGCCCCAGCGAGGCGGCGAGGATCCTGCTGGTATGCGGCCGCTGTCGGGCGGTGTCGTACTGCTGCCGGGCCTGCCAGGCCGAGCACTGGGGCCAGGGCCACAAGCAGGAGTGCGGCAAGGGTGCCGCAGCCAAGGCAGCGGGTGGCGAGCAGGCGGTGGCGTAGGCGGTCGGATCAGGGTGCCCTTGCCTAGTCCTAAAGGGCCAGCGCTATAGGCTGCCTACAGGGCGCGAGCCGGGATGAGCCAGGACGGTGCGGGCCTGCACGCGGCACGCGGCGGGCGGTAAAGGTAGGTTGGGATCCTACTTCGGCACATCGGTATGTGCTCTCGTCGCCATGTGGTCACCGGCTCGACACTGCTCTCTTCTTCAGTGCTGCTAGCAGCAGCGCGGGCCCGGCGTGGACCTCAACTGTCTACCATAGTAGTATCGTGCTAGGAACTGTCTCGCAGCATGCAGACTGGCTTGAGGCAGGCCGCACTGCCCCATGTATAAGTACGTCTGTACGCACACATAGCTCGGTGGTTGTGTAGCTTTAAATTTTACATAATCTGTGGCAAGGGGCGCCCCGGAGGTTGTGGTGACCGGGCACACAGGGTGCTCGAGTGGGGCTACCGGTATGGAAAGGGCAGCTGCTATGTACGTGGTAAGGGGCTGAGGTCCCATTGCTGTCGCCCTAGGGCCACAGCAGCTCAGGGCAGGGCAGGACGTGGAGCAGCCACGGTGGTCGGCAGAATGCTGGAGAGGCTGGGCCATGTTGCGCGCATGTCGGCGAAGCATGTGTTCGCCTGCTTCCGCCCTGGCGGCGGCGATGGGCCGATGCGTTAAGAGATACGGTCCGGCCGTTAAGGCTGTTCGGGAGCCAAAGTCTGGCCCGTGAGGTGAGGGCACTTCTCGGTGTGCCCGAGACCCCTGAAAAGGTCACCAGCTATGACCGCATTATGACGGACCATGTGGTGTGGTCTGTGTGGCCTCTTTTGGGGGCGAGCCATGCACCCCTGCGCCGCTGGGACAGGTTTGTGATGCCGGCTGCAGTGTGATGCCGGCTGCAGGATGCCGTGTGTTGAACGACTCAGGTACTTCAAGTATCGCTGCTTCTAGACCAGGGCCTGGGCAGGGGAGCCCTTGGTTGAGGGGACGTCGCGAACCATATAGGCTGCCGTAACGCAGGTTAGGATGATAGCAAGCAGGTCGACGCCGGCTGTAGGATGCCATGCGCTGAAATAGACAGGGCTGCACAACCAGTTACGAGGTAGTAAGGGCGGGGCCCAGCCGTTGTGTTGTGCTGTGCGGCTGCTTTGCTCTTTCACTCGTTTTCTGCAAAGCCGTCCACATTCCTCTTGCGTCCTGGATGCTGTTTTCAACGGCCCGCAAGGTTGCCAGCCTCACTCGCGCTGTGTCGCGTACCCCTGGTCCCCTGCCAAACCACCCGGCCCACAAGTATGGCCAAATGAAGTCTCCATTGATTGCTTTGCTCGCCGAAGGCGAACGTTTGCGCTAGGGAGCGAGTTGGGAGGGTGCTGTACTGCACGACTTCTCGGCTTGCAAACTCGGTGAGCAGCTGGGTGCATCAGCGTCGCTGGGTGCCTTACAGCCCACATGATCTGGCCGGTGACCACCAAGCGCCGCAGTGCTTTGCGGCCCGCGCAAACCCAGCCGGAGGGCCCAGGCACTTGCCAAATACGGCGCTGCCCACACACCACCCACAAGCCCCACACCCGCACCCCAGGCCCTGTCGCTGGCTCAGCGGCGGCCCTGCATTTGCTGCATCGTGCGCAGCGCCGCCTCCGCCACCAGCGACACGGTGATGGTGGCGACCAGCGGCATGTCTTCGCTGTCCTCCAGCACCTCGAACCGCTCCTGGAGCAGGTCGCCTCGCCGGCCCGCCCAGATGTCCGCCACCGGCAGCATGCAGAAGCCCAGCGTCTGGAGGCGCGCACGGGGCACAGCCGCCAAGAAGCACAGCGTGCAGGGTGTTCAAGAGGCAGCTGGGGCAACGGCTTGATGGCAGGGCGCGCACATGCCGGTGGCCAACGGCCTTGCACCGCGACCCCACCTGCAGCGCGCCCGGCTGCGCGATGCTGTTCATGTCCAGGCGCGTGGCCGAGGTGCTCATGAGCTTGACCTCCAGCGAGAAGTCGTCCGCAGCGGCCAGCGCCGCCAGCAGCTCCGAGCTGGCGCTGCCGGCCTGGGGTCCCGCAGTGGACCAGGCAGGGGAGGCAAGAAGGCCAGGGTCAGCGCGGCCCCCCATGGACCACGGTGCCTCCTTCCCTGCCTTTCGACCCAGCCAGATCGCTGTATGGTGCGCCATCCCGTCCTGCCCTGCCCCTGCCTCGCTGCCTGCCGCACCAGCACGTTGTAGCTGACGCAGTAGCCTAGCTGCAGCGGGCCGGGCCCCTTGGCCAGCGGCTGCGTGCATGTGTCCAGCTCGCTGATGCCGCCCTGCTCGCTGAGCAGCGAGTGCATGAGCACCACGTTGCGCAGCCGCGGGTTGCGCAGCGCCTGCTCGTGCAGGAAGGAAGGCACGCAGCGGCATGAGGGGAGTACGTAACTTGAGCGCCGGTGGTGCGCAGTAGCCTGGCGGTGTCAGCGCAGCGGTGCGTAGCAGCATTCCAGTACGCCCAGATCACCCAGGGCCGCACCTCGCCCGTGAGCTCGATGGAGTGCAAGCACAGGATGAGGCGGTGGTCCACGCCCGTCCAAGAGGCCGGGTCGGGCCGCTCCCGCCGCAGCACAGGCCCCAGCGCCGCGTCGGGCGGCAGCTGCGGCGGCGGCTGGCCGTACGGCGGCGCGGGGCCGCCCCCCTCGACCGATTGGTCTATGTCGGCGCCGTAGCGCGCGCGGCTGCCCGCGCTGCGGTTGGACAGCATCATGCCGCCGCCTGCGAGCAAGGAGCGTGGAACCGCGCGGGTGGATAGGTGGTGAGCCGGAGGCGCGTTGGAACAGCAGCGAAGTGCCAGGTGGTGGGGCGTGGCAGGGGGTGGGCGGCATACGCTATAGAGCGCGTACGCGCAAGGTACTGCTGGCCGCAAGACAGTGACTCACGAGGTGGCGAGGCCGACGGCCCGGCGTCCTCCATCTCTGCACCCAGCCCGAAGCCTGCGTCCCCGCTGTGCGCTTGGCCGCGTGAGCCGCCAGAGCCCTGCCGCGACATGGGTCGCCCGCCGCGCTGGCTCCTGCAGCAGGAAGCGGCACGTCGCAGGGCTCAAGAACCGCACACCAGACGGACGCACGCTGAGCGGTTATTGCTACGAGGGCCAGCACTCTGGCCCCGCTGCTACAGCTTGCTCACCCCGCCTCCGCGTCAAGGCCAAATGAGCCCTCGCCGCCCAATCGAGAGCCGCTCGGGCCTGCGCCGAAGCGGCCGGGCGCAGGCGGTGCGCCCAGCGCCCCAGGCGGTGGCAGCGGCGGGCGGGCTGACATGCCTGAGCCTTGCCGTTGCAGGCCGCTTGCGGCCCCTCCGGGTCCGTCACCCGGATAGCCTGCCTCAGCGCCCAGGCCGTACTCCGGGCCGCCGCCGCCGCGGCCCGGCATCTGGCCCCCGGGTCGCCCTGGCTGGCGAGGTTGCACGTACTGGTCGCGAGACTCCGCGTCTAGCCCGAAACTGCCGGGCCCGGAGTGCTGCTGGCCGTACGGTTGCTGCTGCTGCGGTTGTCCGTACGGCTGCTGCTGCTGGCCATACTGCCCTTGTTGCTGGCCATACGGCTGCTGCTGACCATACGGTTGCTGCTGGCCGTATGGTGATAGTTGCTGACCGAACTGGCCTTGTTGCTGGCCGTACGATTGCTGACCGTACTGCCCCTGCTGGCCATACGGCGGCTGCTGGCCGTACGCCTGGCCGCCCTGGCGACCCGCCGCCTCGGCAGCCAGCCCGAACCCTGCGCCGCCACCGGCATCCTGTTGACGGTGCGGGGAAGGCGGCGGCTGGCCGCCCATGTACGGTGTGGGCCTCATCCGGGGCTGCTGCGCCTCCGCCGCCAGCCCATAGCCGACCCCAGCACCGCCGGCTTGAGGCCGACCACCGCCGGCCCCGCCTGTAAGGAGCACACGTCGGCGGCGTCAAGCGACTGGCAACTGCACAGGAAGAACTGGTCCCTTGAGCTACTGCATACCTAGCTCCGCAGCCAGGCCGTGGCTCTGGGCATCGTGAGGCGAGGGCCGCTGCGGCCGCAGCGGCTGCTGGTACTGCGAGGGCATGCCGCCCTGGCCCATGCCGGGCTGTCCAAAGCCGCTGCGGCCATCGGACACAGGATGCAGCTCCTGCACGAGTGCGGGGGCGATGTGCAACACTGCTTCGTCAGTGCACCTGACCCGCTTGCGGAACTTCCCAAATCACGGTATCATGCGCCCCCGGTGCCGTGTTGCTGTTGGGGGCACGTCAAGCAGTCCCTATGCATCCAGACACACCTGCACGCCCGCTGCCAGCGCAAAGTCCGGCGCAGCGCCGCCGTCCACCGGCTCGCTGCTGATAGGCACTCGAGGCGCCGGTGCTGCGGGCACAACGTAGGTGGCCAAGGGGTGCGCGTCAGGGACCCTGCAGTCCGGCAAAGTCCACTCAAGCGCCCCAGCAAGCAGCCGTGCCGTCGCAACGTCCTGGAGCTTAGCTAGCTACCAGTACGCGGCGCGGCCACAGCCCTGCAGCGCACCCTTGGGCGGCGCGCCGGGCAGCTGCAGCGGGTTGTGCCAGCCCAGGCCCAGCACCACGCGGCCGGCGGGCTGGCGTGTGACGGGGTTGGTCAGCTTGAAGGCTCCCTCCACGGGCACGCCCGAGGCCAGGCCAGCCAGCGGCACAGAGGCGATGCCGATAATGGACCGCAGCGGGTCGTCGCTCTGTCGGGAGGAAGCGTGAGGAGGCCAGGCCATGGAGCAACGCGTGCCAAATGCATGTGCCGTGTAAGGTTGTGGGCTGCGGGGGGTACATATGTCAGGCACCTGCGCGCCGCGCTCATTTGAACGGCCCGCACCTGCGCGTCGTCGAAGACCACCAGCGCGAGGTGGCGCTGCCGGAAGTCGGCCTCCAACTCGGGCGTGCGCGCGATGTTCCACACGGCTTCGTCGTTGAAGACGGGGTGCGTGCCCGACAGCGTGCGCGTGTCGTGGTAATCGCGGTGGCCGGGGAACCTGGTGGGAAGGTATTGACATGGCACGAGCATGGGCGGTGTGCCTTAATGTGTAGGCGTCAGAGCCAAACGCCCATGCTTCTACCAGGTAATTGTGGCAGGGGCCGCAAAGCCGCGGGCGGGTGCGGCCGGTGACCGTACCTGTAGTGGACGTAGGGCTTGGTGGTGAGCGGCGTGCCGCCCGCTGGCACGAGCTGCTCGCAGCGCTCGATGATGACCTTGACGCACGAGCTGTTGCCCGGCTGCGTGAGTGCCTGCGGTTGAAGCGTGCGTAAGCGCTTACACAACGGCGAGCATGCCATCCGCAGCATAACGACGAGGCGCCCTCAACACACGCCCACAGCCACAGCGGCCCTCGCACTCGCCTGCTGCACGGCCTTGGTGGCGGGGTCCCGCTCGTCGGGCTCGCTGGGCCGCTTCTGGCGGGCCTGCGGGGGTCAAAAGCGGCAGCTCAGCGCGCCGGCCTGGCGGCCATACCTCCCGGTAGCCTGCGCCCGCCCCACGCTGCATGCAACACCAGGCGGCAGAGCACCTGGTCTACCTGCAGGCGGTAGTCCTTGATGAGGTTGTCCAGCGGGCGGCGGAAGCAGTAGCCGTAGCGCACACGACCCAGCCGCTTGCCGTCAGCGCCGAACACGTCGGCGTAGTGGTAGGCGCGGTTGTAGCCCAGCGCTACGGCCGAAGCAGGTGGGGTCGGCAGGGGGCACAGCAGCACCCTCAGCGGGCGGCAAGGTCGCTCAGGCACCCACGACCCCGCTGGCCGCTGCCGCTCAACCCCAAGGTCCAACGTCAGCCTGTGGCTTCCTGCTACCGCACCTGCGCCGATCTCCAAGTCCTCCAGCACCTGGCGCAGCGGCAGCCGCGCCACGCCCAGCACGTCGTAGTCGTAGCCGCGCGCACGGCACAGCTCCAGGCTGATGACGTGGGTGTCCATGTACTCGAGCATGAAGGGGTCGTTGTCCACCACGTACTGGATGACGGTGTTGAAGGAGGGCGTGTTGGAGGCCACGATGGGCGTGGCCTGGCTCTCGTGCATGAAGAAGTCAAAAGTGAAGAACACGGAGGGGTCCTTGCCGAACGCCTCCTCCTGTAGATAAGGACATGGTGCAGGACGGCGCGGAGCAAGAAGCGATGATTGAATGCTGCGCGGAATGCAGGGGGTTGCTGGGCGCGGGGCGAGGGAAGCGGCGGGTGGTAGGCTGGGCACTCACGTAGACCTGCGCCTCGGTGATGTGCAGCTCGAAGATGTTCTGGTCCTCGCCGATCTCGCTGAAGTCGTCCGTGTCGGAGCGCAGCGAGTCGCGCAGGCCGCGGCCGCTGGAACGCAGCGCGCGGTTGATGCCGCTGTAGGCGCCGCGCAGCTGCAACTCCAGCTTGCGAATCTTCTCGTCGCGCCGCTCGATCTCGCGCTGCGGAGAGCATGGCATGCAGCACAGCAGGCACCAGGCGGGCAGCGCAGCAGCGTCAGTGGCGGTGCTTCGGTGGCACATTGCCTAGGCAGCGGCGCTCCGCCCTATACCCTCCCCTCCCGGCGCACCTCCAGCTTGCGCATATCGCCCTGCAGCTCGCGCTTGATGCGGTCCATTTCGCGGTGCGCCTCCTCCAGCGCGGCCTTGGCCTCCATGGTAATGGCAGACTCAGTCTCCAGCACCTGCCGCAGGCCCGCACATTGCGAGGAGTGTCAGGAGTAGACCCCGCAGCAGCTTTGCCCTGGCGACATATAGGCCAGCAGTGGAAACGGTTGCATGCCGCCGCCTCTCCCTGCGCCCTTCATGTTTCCATAAGGGCTATCCGGATCAGCGCCCGCCGGAAAAGGCCGCCGAGCCCTGCCCCTTCTACTGCACCTTGTGCAGCTTCTTGATCTCGCCCTGGTCCAGCCGCCACACGTCCCGCAGCTGTATGAGCTCGCGCCGCAGCTCCTCGGGCGTCTTGTCGGCGTCGGGCCGCTTGTCGGTGCCGAACAGCAGGTCTAGGGTGGGCCGGGCAGGTGACACGGCGGGCGCGGGAAACGCTCAGGTGTGAAAGGGGTTGAGTGTTGCTCGCCGTAGACTGGAGCGCCACCGAGCGCGGCGGCTTCTACCAGTTGCGCTGCTGCCTGCGTGCAAGGGCAGCCGCCCGCACCGACCCGTACCGCAACCCACCGTCGTCGTCCAAGAGCAGGTCCGTGTTGGCGCCGTTGGGCAGACCCCTGCGGCACCAGCGGCGGCGGGGGGCCGTCAGACGGTTGCACGCGAGGGCACACCACGACACAGGGTCCCTGGTGCAGCCCCTCTGTACCGCATGTCCGGACGCATCCGATGTACCTCATGTACACAGCCAGCTTGTCGTGCGCGGCCTGCAGCTCGAGCGTGAGTGATGCGACGCGCTTCTTAAGCGCGTCATGGTCGTCCTGCATGGCGCGATAGGACTCGAGGTCCATACCGTCCAGCAGCGCGCGCGTGTGCGTCAGCTCCAGCCGGACCTGCGAGGCGGACGGGGAAAGGCACCGGGCGGCACGGACACGTTGGTGAGGACCCAGCAGCGCAGGGGCCCCGGGCAGCGCTCTGGCCCGTGCGCACTAGCACGACCCGCCCGGCCCAGCTCACCTCAGCCTCCTTCTGCTGCGCCGTCGCCTTCTCGCGCTTCACTGCGAAGAGTTCCTCGCGCAGCGCGCGCACCTCCGCCAGCGCCTCGCCTGGGGCCGTGAGCGCTTTCTGCTGCAGCGACAGGTACTCCCGCTCCAGCTTGATGCGCTCGCCCCTGGCAGCAGCGAGCAGCAAAACAACAGAACAGCCCAGGTCAAGCACCAGTCAGGGCGTCGGCTCAGCTGGCGCCGCGGCTGCTCATGCGCAGGCCCCTCACACGCCACAGCGCCCCTCTATCGCCCCTGGGCGCCTGCCCTCGCGCAGCTCACTTTTCATGGTTCAGGCGGTTCTCCAGGTCCGTCACCTTCATCAGCTCCACCTGCAGCTTGGTGATCTCGTCCTCCAGCCTGGATGCAGGGCGGGGCGGGGCCGGCTTGACAGGGTGCCAACCGAGCTAGAAGGCGCTGGTGGGCGTTGCGTTGATTTCTGTGATGGGGCTGCTGACCAACCGCAGCCCTTGCAGGCGAGCCAGCAGGGGCACCATGAACTCCATGACATGGCATGGCTCCGCACCTGAAGCGCTTGCGGTGCTCCTCGTGTAGCAGCTTGTGCGTCTCGTCCAGCTGGGCCTGCGGGGCAGCAGCGCCAGGCGCAAAACCGGTGGGTGATGGAGCGCTGCGGCTGAGGCGGGGCAGCCAACCTATGCCGCGGCCCTCCAGGCCACAGCCACGCAGGGCCAGCCGTGCTCACCTGCATCCTGGCGTACATGATTCGGATGTTGTCGAGCTCGCCCTTGTGCTCCATGAAGCTGCGGGCGTGGCCAAGGGGGGCGGACAGAGGTGAGGGCGGACGGTGACACCCGGTCTGGTGCACCCTACGCAGCCGAAGACCTTTCATAGCGACGCCCAACATGCACGGCCGCTCGGCGACAGCGCTGCCTGGGTGCAAGTCGGAGGCCCCAGCCCGGCGCACCGCTTCTTGAAGGTGGACGCAATCTCCCACGCCTTCTGCAGCTGCTCGTCGCCGCCCGCGGCCTCCATGTGGCCCAGCACGTCGATCTTCATGAAGTCGCGCTCCAGGTCCTCGATGCGCGCCTTGTACAGCGATACGTCGCGGTTGAGCTCCTCCACCTGCGGGGGCGGGGGCCGCGTGAGGCGGGTAGAGGACGTGAGGAGCTGTGGAAGGGGCGGGCAAGGTAGGTAGCAGGGGCTGCGATGTGCAGCCCTCGACGCAGTCAGGCGGAACGTCAGGAAAGGATGCTGTAGATCGAACACCAGCCCGCCATTCGCACCCGTTTAGAGTCGTCCTCCAGCTCAGCGTTGCGGCGCTGTGCGTCGCGCAGCTCGGCCTGCGGGGTCCAGGGATGCGGCCAATGTGTGTGCTGATATGTCGCCTCAAAACACGTAGGCACGAAGGCGCAGGAGGGCGGGGCAGGGGCGGGGCATCGAGGCGGGACATACCGGCCTGCAAACCAACCCGCCAACCCGCCTACCGTCAGCTGCTCCATGCGCTCGCGCTGGAAGGCGTCCTTAAGGCCGCCCGCGCCGTGCGTCGTGCGCACGCTGGCGCGGAATGCGCCCACACCAGGGCCGCCGCCGGGTGACTTGACGGGGGACGTGGCGCTGCGGTCAGCAACCATCGCGCGGCACATTGGCAACTAAGGTGTCATAGTGACGGCCAGCGCCGGCCAGCGCCTGCGTATTCCGCCTGCCTCTCTCCCCTCGTGCGAGTTTTCGAGTCTGTGCCTTTGGCCAGTCTCACCGGGTCGGCGAGCGCATGGGCGAGCCGGTGCGCATGGCTGTGCCCAGGCCCTGGCCCACGCGGAAGACCTTCACCAGCTCCAGCGCCTGGTAGAGCTCGTCGCAGGACACCTTTGACTCGCCCACCACGTCCCACTGCTGCAGCTTGGCCAGCAGGTAGCGAACCTCCTTCTGGTACATGTCTGGCGTCGAGGGTAGGGGGCAGAAGCAAGGGGTGCGGTTTCTTGCGGCTACCAGTGCAGCGGTGATTGTGACGCGCGCAGCGCTCTCGACTGGGCCCGGCCCAGGCCGTTGGAAGAGCCACGCCTAGCAGCGGCCTGCGGCCCGCAGCCTGCACCCTTGCTTACCCGGCAGGAAGCGGCGCACGAGGCGCACCACGTCCAGGTGGCTGAGGCAGCCGTCCTGGTTGGTGTCCATCTCGTTGAAGGCCGCCTGGACCTCCTGCGGGGACAAGACAGCCCCAGGGTGGCAGGCAGGGGCGGGGCCGTGGTGGTTGCCGTCCTAATGAAGACGGGCGCGCACATGCCGCAACATGTTGCTGCTGTTCGGAGCGAGCAATGCGGCAAAGCCGGCGCGGATATGTGGCTGGGCACGCACCTTCTTGTTCTCCCGCAGCGTGTCCCGGATGCGGTCCAGCACGTCGTTCATCTCGATGTGCCTGCCAATCTTGGCAGCGGTGCCTGCCAGGAGCCGCACGGTTGGGGGCCAGGACAAGCAAGATCGGAGTCAGGGTAGCCATGCCAACGTTGCTCGAGCGGGTGGGCACGGGGCAACCGCCAGCATCAAGCATTGGTGTGACGCGGCACCCCAGGAAGGCGCAGCATGTGCGATGATGGCTTCGGTCACCACTCACGCGCTGTGAAGGCCTCCTTGATGCACTCAAGCATCTCTGGCAGCGTGATGACGCCATCGCCGTCCACGTCAAGCATCATCCGCAGCTCCTCCACCTGCCTGCGGCCAGCACCGCCACCGGCACGAGGCTGGGGATGACAACGGCTCAGGCAGGCCCCCACCCCCCTTCGTGCGACATGCCACCCGCATCGGCCGTTCGGGAGCCCAACCCCGCCTCGCGCCGCGCGGCCGCAGGCGTGCTCACTCCAAGGTCAGGTCGGGCATGAGCGTCTGCAGCATGCGTGCCAGCTCCCGACGGTCCAGCTGACCGCTGTTGTCCAGGTCAAACTGGTTGAACACCTCCTGTAGGGTAAAGGCAAGCATTGAGGTAGAAACCGAGGGTTTCCAATGCCCATGGCCGCTGGTACACCGTGCCCAGTGGGCTGCAACCCGGGGTGATAGTGAGCGGTGCGGCGCGACCCAGAGGCAGTTGCCCGGTCAGCGCAGTTTCAACGCACTCGGTGGGGTTGCGTCCCCGCCGCAGCCCGCCCTCGCCGCACCTGCAGCCGCGAGGCGCTGTTGGCGAGGAACGAGTCGAGCGTCGACAGGAAGCGCTCCATGCTGTTGTTGATGCCCATGCGGACCTCCTTGTTGGTGCGGATGCCTGCGCGGCGCGGGGCCACATCAGCTTCAGGTCGCAGAGCCGTGCTTGCCTGACTTTTAACCGCCGACCGGTCCGGACCCAGGTGACGGCACCGCAACCCCCGTCGCATCGCCCCTGCCTTGCCAGCTCGCCCCGGCCATGTTCGTGCTGCGCCTCACCCAGCGGCCGCGGGTACGAGTTGTCGCCAGGCACCGTGAACAGCTTGCCGGTTTTGCGGTCCAGCAGGTACATCTCATCGTTGTGCCAGAACTCCTCCAGCACCCAGTCTTCAGGGCCGGGCCCACCGTTGGGGCCGTACAGAGCCTGCAGCCAGGGCCGCCGCAGCGCACCCAGTTAGCCCACAGCGCCCAGCCCGCGCAGGTACAGGACGCATGCTGGCCTACAGCAGCCCGCAAGCATAGCGGTCAGCCCTCGTGCTGACCTCAAGGCCGCCCATGCCCGCAGCTGCCATGGCCGATATCTTGCGCTCGTAGAACTTGACCAGGTTCTGCAGCTCGTTGATTTGGCCCTCATACGCCTTGCACTGCGCCAGCGGGCCGTCTGGCGACGGGGCGAGGCGGGGAGCGGGTGGTGCGGACATGCATTCAGCGGGAAGCAGAGCGCGGCTTGCGGGCTGTGCGCGATGCCACTCGGCAGCTTCCAACGAGTTGCCCAACAGCTGCGTGCCCAACGGCACGGCCAGCATGCAGCTCGACACCCGCCGGACCCGCCCCACCCGACTCCATGAGCTTCTTCAGTTCAGCGTTCTCCTCTTTAAGCGCCACCAGCTCCTCCTGCTGCTGCACGAAGCGCCGGCCCGCCTCCTCGCCCCAGAATTCGTCCTCCGGCCGAATCTTGCTGGCAGCATGCGTACGCTCCAGCTGGCCGACCTTCTTGACCAGCGAGCGCTGGTCTTTAAGGAAGGCGTCCAGGCGCTGCTTGTAGGTGTCGGCCATGGCCTTGAAGTCCGCGGAACGCTTCTTCTCCCTTGGGTGGGGCAGCGATGCACAGGGCGCCCACCCAGGGCCGTCACAATGTGGCCAGCAAGCCACGCACGCCCTAGCAGGCCAGACCCCGGGTCACAACTAGTAGGCCCCAGGGCAAATTGCAAGACCCATAGCGCCCGCTGGTGCTGGACAGGGCGTTCCAGCGTGACCCCTGCTGCCCTGGGTCCAAGCTGCCGTTTCCCAGCCCTTACGCCCCGAGAGGCAGCAAGCACCTGGCCAGCTTGCTGGCGAGCTCCGCGTTCTCCGCACGCAGCTTGGCGATGGCCCGTTCTGCGTCCAGCAGCTTCTGTGCTGCCCCGCCCTTTGCTGTGGCATCTGTCTGCACGAGGGCCCGCTTGGCGGCCTCCTCGGTGCGAGCAAGCTGCGCTCCAAGCCTGCACCACAGTAGGTTCACAGACACACGGTTGATAAAGCTCCCAACCCGACATCCCCAGGTCTGTATCTACTACCTGCGGCAGCGGGGTCGGGCCGCGGCGGGGCTGGGCCCAGCATATCTGCCACCCCCGGCAGGCCCCCTTGGAACCTGTCCAAGAACGGGTCGCGCTCCTCCCCTGAAGTCAGGCCACTTACTGTCTTATCTTCAGCTCCAGCTCGCGCTCCCGCTTCTTCGTAGTGCGGTACTCCTCCAGCATGCGGTGGAAGTTCTCATGGTTGACTCTGTCGTTGGACGGAGCCCATGCTAACTTCACCGGCTTGGCAACTGGCATGCTGCCAAAGCTGGTCGTTGACTCGTCGGGGCCATCTAGGCCACGGTTGTCGTTTGGCATGGCTGTGCTGGGTCGCGACCCTCGCAGCTCCACGGTTGCAAGGACCGCTCCTTACGGCAATTCCCGCCTAGCCCTAGCTGTCAGGCAATTTGTGTTGTGCTCGTGGCGCTGTTTGGGCCGCGGGGAGCATAGCTGCAGCCAACTAGCGAGCTTGCTGGAGCAGCGGGCTATCGACGTGCCGTCTGCTCAGACGTGATGAGAGTTGCAGCACCGGGAGTATGGTGCGAGGTTGGGACAAGGGGGACGTCCGGCACAAGCTTGCCCCACTAAACCTGAATCCAACAGCTCCGCACGAAAAGTCGCAGGCAAATCTGCAGGCGAATGTGCATAGCTACATATTTTCAAGCGGTGCGTGGGCGGCAGTGAAGAGCAGCGACTAAGCGACGAGCAGGTCTTGCCCTCGCCATCAGAGCTGGCCAAACACAAAGCCCAGGTAAACATCATATGCTTTATTCAAGGAAAAAAAGACCTTACTGCTGAGGGTGCGGTCCTTGTTAGCGCACGGGTCCATGGGCCGCTCACTTCTTCCTGATGTTATTTGGCGGTGCCGACCCCTTAATTATGTGTGTCTGGCGTAGGTCAAGAGTTCCTGAGTGCTGTGAAGGGCTTGGGTCCAGTTGCAGAGTGGACGCATCAGCGCATCGCGAGAGAACCACGCCGCAGGCACAACACAGGACTCCCTGTTTAGCATTACACAACGCATACCTTGTTGATAACAAGCCAATCTCTGGGCGCCTACAAGCGTGCTTGCGGA
Source organism: Chlamydomonas sphaeroides (assembly GCA_001662425.1). Taxonomy (NCBI): domain Eukaryota; kingdom Viridiplantae; phylum Chlorophyta; class Chlorophyceae; order Chlamydomonadales; family Chlamydomonadaceae; genus Chlamydomonas; species Chlamydomonas sphaeroides. Next base: position 55,871 of record BDDC01000255.1, on the reverse strand, counting down.
CGTGAGGTCGGAAGCATTGGATGTGCGAAACGCGCTGAGCGCTGCTGCTGTTTCTCAATTGACCTATGAGGGTGAGTGTTGCCATTTGGGTCGCTTAATGGCCTAGATCTATGCCGGCAAGCCGGCGTGCATGTTGTACTGGCGCACCGCCGGTGCAGCCTGCCTAAATTACGGCCGCCTCTGCCGCGACTCTGGAATCACCTTGGTCTCGCAGCTGTGCACCGCTCACGCGTCCCAGCTGGTGCCCCACCACGCCATGGTGCAATGGCCGCTGTCCCCCTGTCCACCCGCCCCTCGCGCCGCAGGTGCATATGTCTTCAGTCCGCCAACCGGCCGCAAGTGCCATGCGCGGCACCTCCATGGCCGCTCTGCGCCTGGGCCCGCGCGGCGTGGCCCCGGCCACCAGAGTGGCTGGCCGCCGCCGGCCGGCCCCGCCGCTCGCATCCTACCAGCCCGGCCCCGGCGGGCCGCGCCGCATCCCCGTGCGCCGCCCCCGCGATCTGCAGCAGCTGGCGGACGTGCTCAGCGGCAGGTGAGCGCGCGGTACCAGGACAGAGCACACGAGCATCCCCTTGAGGTCCCCCACTCGGCAGCTGGAGCCGCAGCGCACGCAGCAGCCGCACACAACTCCCCTGGCCCAGCCCTCGGCCTACTCGGGCACCACGCACTGCGCTGGCCGTGGACCTGCCCTGAAGCCCCGCGCCTCTTGCCGCCAACGTATGTGTCCTCCCCACGCCCCCGCAGCGCCGCCGACGACCCGGAGCAGTTCCTGGAGCTCCTGGCAGCGGCGCCGCAGGCACTGCAGCGCCGCGGCACGTCGCCGTCACCCCCTGCGCCAGCGGTGCCGCTGGATGCCCTGCGCCGCCAGCAGGCAGCGGCCGAGGCGGAAGCCGCCCGTCGGCGCGCGCTAGCGGCCGCGGCCGCCGACGCCGCTGCAGCGTCGGAGGCCGAGGAGGCTCGCCGCGAGGGTCTGCGCCAGGCCATGCTGCGCAGCGCCCGGCGGCACCTGCCCCGCTACGACGGGGACAGCATGGCGCGCCTGGCTTCGGGCCTGGCGGCGGCGGGCGTGCGGGACCCGGCGCTGTGCGATGAGATCGTGCGGCGGATGGTGGCGAGCGGGCAGCCGCAGCAGGCGCAGCAGCAGCAGGCCGCGGCGGCGGCCCAGCAGGCGGCGGCGGCGGCGGCGGCGCAGGCGGCCGAGTCGCAGCGGCGGCAGGCAGCGGAGCGGCAGCTGCGCTCCGGGACGCAGAGGTGGGGCGCGCGTCTGGGGGCCGGAATTCCGGGCATCAGGGCCGCAGGAGGCTCCCGTCCATGTCCCTTGTCTCTGATCGTCCAGTTCCAACTCATCCTCGGCCCCCTTCCCTCCCAGCCTGGCCGAGCTGCTGGACGCCTTCGCCGCCATGCGCCACCGGCCCTCGGACGCCGAGCTCGCCCAGCTGCTGCGCCTGCACCAGGAGCAGCAGGAGGCCGCGGCCGCGGCCGCCGCCGCCGCCGAGGCGGAGCGCCAGCGCCAGGCCGCCGCCGCCGCGCGCTCGCAGCCCCGCCTCGCGCCGCGCGGCATGGCGCCCGCCGCTGCCGCGGCCGCCGCGGCGGCGCCGCCGCCGCCTCAGCCTGACGGCGCCGCGGCTCGCGGCATGACGCCCGAGGACGCTGCTCGGCTGCTGCACGCGCTGTCGCGGGTGGGCTACAGCCCCGACGAGGCCACGCTGGGGCGGCTGCTGGAGCAGCTGCAGCCCTCGCGCCTGCGCATCACGCCCGCGGCGGCGCAGCAGGAGGCGGCGCTGCTGCAGCAGGTGGCGGCGTCGCAGGCCGAGTGGCAGCGCGAGGCGGAGGAGAGCGCGGCGTCGGGCTCGCGCCGCAGGCAGGCGCAGGCGGCGGCGGCGGCGCAGGGCGCCATGCCGGCGGCGCAGGGCGCTGGGCTGGGGCTGCACGGCGAGGGCGGCGAGAGCGATGGCGAGGAGGAGGGCGAGCTGGACGCTGAGCTGAGCATGAGCCTGCAGCGGGATGCGCAGGTGGGTGGTTCAGGCTGTGGTGGGTGGGCCCCACGGGCAGCAGTGCGCGCTGCAGCCCGTAGGGGTAATTGTGGCGTACGGGAGCGGGACAGCGGGTGCCCCGGTGCAGCCCCGGTGGCGGAGGGGTCGCAGCGGCGGTGGTGGCTGGCGCGGGAGGCCGGGCCTGGGCCCAAACCCTCCCGTGCAGAGGCACAGCTGCCAGGCCTGTGAGCAACCGCCTTCTTCCACCACCACCACGCCCTCACACGCCGCCGCTGCTGCTCCCTCTCCCCCGGCCCCTGGCCCCCGGCCGCAGGCGGTGGCCTCCGCCATCCGCGCGCTGGAGCGCATGGGCCGCATCGAGCAGGCCCGCCAGCTGCGCTACCGCTTCCAGCGCCACGTGGCCGAGGTGCAGGCGCGCGCCATGGCGGCGGCGCGCGCGCGGCGCGCGGCCGAGGCGGCGCAGCGGGCGCAGGCGGCGCGGCTGGCGCAGGCGGAGCAGGCGCGCGCGGCGGCGGAGGAGGCCGAGGAGGAGGCGCGCCGCGCGCGGGAGGCGGAGGAGGCGCGGCGGTCGGGGCAGCTGACGCTGCAGCTGGCGCGGCGGCTGCGGGCGGCGGGCAGCTGGCAGGAGATCCGGGTGAGGGCAGCGCGGCAGGAGCTGCCAAGCGGTCCCCTGGGATGCGCGCCGCAACGGGGAATCCACATCCTTGGGTCCGGCTCACTCCTCCCACGCCACGCACTTCTCCCCGGCCCGCCTCCTCTCGCCAGGTGCTGCTGTTCAACTACAGCGAGGCCGCCGACCTGCCCTGCGTGGCGGCCGCTGCCGCGCGGCTGGCCGAGCTGCTGCCGGGGCGGCGGCCCGCGGGCCGGCTGGAGCTGCGCGAGCGCGGCGAGCTGGGCGACCTGATGGAGGGGCTGGGCCAGCTGGCGGCGGAGCGGCTGGGGCAGGCGGGCGCGGAGCAGGCGGCCGGGTGCGGGCGGCGGGAGGGGTGGTGGAGTGCCCGGGGAAGGGGCATGCCGCATGTGCTGAGCAGCTAGGACCTGCGCCGCTGCGGGCCCGTGCGCGTGGCCCGGACAAGTTGGTCGGGGTGGCCGCTCGGCAACTCGCATGCGCTGCTGCCGCCACCCATGCCGCGCGCGTCCGTCGCCCAGCTGGTCTCCTTTCTGCGCCCAAGCTGGGATTGTGGGCTAGCCCACCTGCGCCCATGCCCGCCTCCATCCTGCACCCCCTGACCCGCTCCCCTCCCTGTCCTCCCCTCCTCCCTGCTCCCTCCTCCCCCAGCCTGCTGGTGTCGTTCCTGCGCCTGCGCTACCTGGAGGAGCGGCTGCTGGTGGCGCTGCTGCGGCGGCTGAGGGACACGCTGCCGCAGGCGCCCGCGGCCCAGCTGGCGCAGGTGCTGGGCGCGCTGGCGGATTGCGGCGTGCGGCCCAGCGCGTGAGAGCAGAGGGGCAGGGGCAGGGCCGGGAGGGAGGGTGGTGAGGCGGCCGCTGGGAGGCGGACGGGCACTTGCAGGGTTGCAGGAGCGCAAGGACTACGCCGAAGCCCACCAACGCCGCTGCGCCGTGCCCTCGCTGTGGCCTGGCTCCCCTCTCCAGGCCCTGGATGGAGACGTTCCTGGCGCGCTGTGAGGACGCGCTGGAGGAGTTTGCGCCCGAGCAGCTAGCGCACCTGGCGGTGAGGCGGCGCGAGAGGCGTGGGTGCGGGGGAAGGGAAAGGGGGCGGGGGCGCAGGGTCCTCTGCGCTGTGAGCGTCAGGAGGCAACAAGGCGGGCGGGCCGCCTGACGGTGGGGTGGCACGAGCAGCGGGAGGGAGGCGGGAGAGCGGGCCCACTGCGCTGGCAGCCCAGCCGCAAGCGGGGCTGGCGTTGACCTCCGCGTCGACCGCTCGCTCGCACGCCTGCCGCGCCTGCTGCCAAGCTGTCGTGCCCCCGCCCCTCGCCCCCCGGCCGTCAGGTGTGCCTGGCGCGGCTGGGCGCGCACCCGGGCCGCTCCTGGCTGGGCTCCTACCTGGACGTGCTGCAGGTGGGGGCCGGGCCGCAAGGGGGCGGAAGGCTGGGTGTGGCGGTGGGAAAGGCCGGGGAGTGGGCGGGCAAGCGGGGTATGGTCTGCCGGATGAAGTCTGGGTGGAAGCAGGGTAGGGCAAAAGTGTTGGTCAGAAGATGTGTCGCCGTGTGCATAGCAAAGGGGGGTTAGGGGGCGGAGCTAGCTCTTTTGGACGTGCTGGAGGTGCGGGCCGTGCCGGGGGGGTGAGAGAGTGTGGCACGGGGTCAGTGCGCGGGCTGGTAAGGGGTTCGAGTGGCATGCAAGGGGCCTCCACATACGTGGCGCAGGTGGGCTGGCGAGCGGACGAGGCGGCGAATGCGAGGGTTGGTAGCAGGGCCATGCGGTCGGGGCAGCGCAGCCTACCCTGCCCGGTTGCTTGCGCCCTCTCTCCCATGATGCGCCGCCCATGCACCGCCCAACGCGCCCCGCCCCTCCCATTTTGCTGCTGCCCCGCCCCGTGCCGCGCAGGAGCGCGAGGCCGAGCTGAGCCAGGAGGCGGTGTCGGAGGCGGTGCGCGGCGTGGCGGCGCTGGACCGCGGCTTCCTGTCGGCCTGGCGCCAGGCGGCGGCCTTCCGGCAGCAGGCGCGCGCGCGCGAGGCGCGCGCGAGGGCGGCGGCCGAGGCGGCGGCGGCGGCCACGAGCGGCGTGGAGCAGAAGCAGGTGCGTCGTGCGGCAGCGCCCGGGGCAAAGTCCGGGCAGGGTGCGGCCGCGCTGGGCTACACCCTAATGGGAGACGCTTCGCCCACGCGGCGTTCGTGCCATTGCGCCCTGTGCTCTGCTAATTACACGCCGGCACAACATCTTGGCCAGTAACTCCACCGATGACTGTGCGCCTGCTCACACCCCATCCCTTGCCGCTGCCCCTGCCACGCGCGTAGCCTACCGACGCGCTGGCCTCGATCGATGACGCCCTGGCAGACGAGGGCGAGCGCGAGGAGGAGCAGGCGGAGGAGGCGGCGGCGGAGGGGCAGCAGACGGGCACGCTGCCGGCCATGCACCCCCGGCAGGCCGAGATGCAGGCCGAGGCGGAGCGGCAGCGCGCTACCGCGGCCGCAGCAGCCGCGCAGCAGCAGCAGGCTCAGCCCCAGGCTGCGACAGAGCAGCAGGCTGGCGGCCGGGCCCGGCGGACGCCCGCTGCCGCTCCGCAGTCCTTTGAGCTGGACGTTGACAGCGCCGCCGCCGCCGAGGCGTCGACGGCTGCGTCGGCGGGCCCGAGCTCTGAGGCGGCGGCGGCGGCCGCCGCCGCCGCCACTGCCGCCGCTGGGGGTGTGGCGGCGCCGCCGCCGCTGGGCCGGCAGCTTCCCGGCAGCTACTCGGTCGACGGGTACTACAGCCCGGCGGCCATGTTCGACGGCGAGGGCGAGGACGAGGAGAGCGAGGAGGGCGAGGAGGGTGCTGGCGGCGAGGGGCTTGTGCTGGACGAGGAGGTGGCCGAGGTGCTGGCGGCACAGGCGCACGGCGCCGGCGGCCCGCAGCCGCAGGCGCAGGCAGAGGCGTCGCAGCCCCCGCCGCAGCTGCAGCAGCCCCAGCCCCAGCAGCAGCCGCAGCAGCCCCAGCAGCCGCAGCAGCAACGCGGCGGCATCTCCATCCAGCCCGACGCCCGGCCGCAGGCCGCCGGCGCCGCCGCTCGCGCCGCCGCCGCCGCGCCCAGCCCGTCGCTCAGCGGTGACGGTGCCGACAGCGCGGCGCCACGCGAGGCGCGCACGCCGCCGCCGCCGCCGCCTCAGCCCTCCTCCTCAGGCCCAGCCACAGCCCAGTCCTCGCCGCGGCCGCAGTCCAAGGCGGAGGAGATGCAGGCGCGGGCGCTGCGGTCCATGCTGCTGGAGCGCTACGAGGCCGTGGCCGACTATGCGGCGGAACTGGCGGCGCGCGAGGCGGCGCGGGCGGGCGACGAGCCGGCGGAGCTGAGCGGCGCGGAGGTGGCGACGGCGCAGCGGCTGCTGGTGGCGCGGGAGGCGCTGAACCGGCTGCAGTCCGACTATGACAACTTCAAGTAAGGGGGGAGGGATTGGCGAGCGATGCGGCGACCGTGGGCACGCCGTCCCAGGCCCTGCCTGGCGGATCGGGACGCGTTGGGACTTGGGGCGCACGTGGTTGGTCGGTGTCGGGGGTGGCCACAGAGACGGCGTGCGACCGTGCGGCGGCTGCCACACGGTAGGGGCAGCATGTGGTGTCGATGCAGGCAAGGAGCGGGTGGGGGCTGCGCGTGTGCAGGTGGGGGCACGGGACTGAGGCATTAGGCATGGATGTGGGTCGGGCTGTCTCCGGCCTATGGTCTGTGCGCGGGCAGTCCCTGAGCGTGGTGGGCTACGGCCGCTGGGGCGCGGGGTCTGCGGTGAGCAGGCTGTCCGGACACGGGGTTCAAAGGGCCAGCCATAACGTCAACACGATCGAGGGGCATGGGGCCCTACTAACGGCAGAGGCTTGTGCTGGGGCCCTACCTGTGCCAGGAAAGGGCACGGTACCGGGACGCTAGTAGGGGCAAGTGGGTCGGGCGGTCACTCTGCCAGGCGCTGTAGGAGGCGCTGTTCCGCGGCTCCAACACAGATCGCAGCCTCTTCCCATCAACGTTCTTGGCCCCCACTGTCCTGACGAAGCACCCACCCACACGCCCGTGGCCCCTGCAACAGGCGGCGCTCGGAGCTGGAGCGGCAGCAAGCCATGGACCGCGCCCGAGGGGACGTGCTCAAGGTGAGGCGCGTGGTGCCGGGCATGTGGGTGGGGCCGCAGTGGCCCCTATACTCCATCTAAATCCATAGACGCAGCAGTACCGTTCCACCTAGCCGCCCGCGGCTACCTGCGATACACATCCTGTTCTCTGCGACCAGCCGCGACCCACTTGCGGCCCCGTACCCCTTTGCCCCTCGGCAGCCGCTGCTGTCCTTGGCCGACAACTTTGAGCGCGCGGCGGCCACCATCAAGCCCAAGACCGAGGGCGAGGCCAGCATCCACGAGGCCTACCAGGCCATCTACAAGGAGCTGAAGGAGTTCCTTGGGTAGGGCAGCTGGGCGCTGCGCACGACGGCGGGCCGGGGGGGCCTGACCGCACCGGCCTTTGCGCACCGATCACCTTACTGACAGCTGCCATCGTGCTGTGCGCCCTGCGATGGCGTTTACCCGCAGGCAGCAAGGCCTGGAGCCGGTGGGCGCGGACGGCGAGCTGTTTGACCCCAACCTGCACGAGGCGGTGATGCGCGAGGACCGCGACGACGTGCCGGACGGCACCGTGACGGCCGTCTTCCAGAAGGGCTACCGCCTGGGCGAGCTGCTGGTGCGGCCGGCCCTGGTGCGCGTGGCCGCGAATTAGAGCTGCTGACAGCTGCTGACATTGGCTGAAGCTGTCGCGGTGCGCCAGCAGCTCTGCGGCCGCTGATGACAGCTGCTGCGTGCTTGAGCGGTGACAGCGAGAGCTTAGGGGGCGCGAACCCTTGCGGACGCATGCTGTTGCTTCCGGGCTGTTGCACATTGCGTTGATGTTTGGAAGTGCAAAGGATGCGCCGCGCAGGCGCAGAGGTTGCTGTTGCGGTTTTGCGAACGGGGGGGTTTGCGAGCGAGCTTCGTCCGACATGCAAGAATTGTCGTACATTTCGCCCATTCCCGCCCATTCCCGCCGAGGGGGTTCAATGCCAAGCCAGCCGACCACAGCCTTCAGTCCCAGCGTTTCTTGTGGACCACGCCATCACCGTGACCCGCTCTTAACTTATTCGCCGGCGCAGCAGCTCCCCCGCGCGCCTTGGACCTCCGCAACCCCCCGGCCTCGACACGAGCGCCACACGCGCTCTGCCTCTAGCCAGCGCTTCGCTTCACCTCGCAGCTCGCCAATTCCGCCCATAAGAGCCTCTCGTCGTAGTGAGCAGCCACAGCCTTGGCAGCCATGGCGTCCCTCGCTCGTAGCAGCGCCCTCGCCCTCGCGGCCATGGTCCTCGCCCTCGCCGCTCGCGGCAGCCATGCCGCCTTCATCATGCAGCCGCAGCCCCTCTCGGACTGGATGAACGGCACGAGCCTGTTCTGGGGAGGTCCGCAGGTGCGCTTGCCGGCGAGCGCCAAGCTCAACCCCCCGACCCTCCGTCACGCTGAAGCCGCCGGCGGCCCTGGCCACTCGCGCATTGCGGTTCACGCTCAGCAGATACTGACGCCTCTGGAGTTCACCGCCTCACCGCCTCCTTGCGCCATGCGCGCCCCTTCTTCACCTGTGCTGCGCAGGACGGCCAGGACGACCCCTTCAACATGCGCCTGCCGCCCGGCGCCTGCGGCTACGGCGAGCTGGACAGCAAGATGTGGCCCTTCTACTTCGTCGCCGGCGTCTCCGCCAAGAGCCCGCTTGTCAGCCAGCGACCCCAGGTGCGGCAAGACTTCGCGGTGCCGGCCTTCGAGTCTAGCTGGGCGGCCTGGCTTCGGCAGCGGCGACTGGGTCGCCTCAGTGCAGACCTCCGCGCGGCAGCCGAGCATGACAATCTGCCTGCTCGCTCCCTTGCTGCCACAGGCCTCGTGCGGTACCTGCCTGGAGGTGAGCACAAGAAAGGGCGCTGAGGCGCGGCCGGGGCGGGCAATCATGTGGGTTGAGGCATTCGCATGTCCCCGCCAATGCCCCTGCCTCCTCTGTGCTGCCCGAAACCCGCCGCCGCCCCTCTCTCAACCGTACTTCAGGTCGTCTGCGCGGCTGCGGATCCCAAGGTGAGGCCCGACAGGCTGACGGTTTCCGCAGAGAGCCGTATGTCTCCCGCACCCGACCCACATGCCCTGCTACGCCTGGCGCGTTCTGCCGGCAGCCTCGCTCCCACCGGCCATCAATCAGCAGTACCGCGCCTCAGCCCGAGCGCGTGGCTGTGAGGGAGAATTTTTGGCCCTGACCCACATACCGCGCTGTGCTGTTTGCACGGTTCCGGCCATCGTCCGCCAGCCATCCTTCGCCTGCCATCAACCTACTGCCCCCCCCCCATCAACTTTCTACCCCATCCCGCCCTCCGCCGCAGGTCTGCTCCAGCGCCGCCCCCATCAACCTGGTAATCACCGACGAATGCCCGCGCTGCGAGCCCAACCAGATCAACATGCACGCCTTTGGTGAGCGGACGCTCTGCGGATGGCGGGCTTTGGGGTCGTGCGCTGCCGGTGCCGGGGACAGGGACTCGTTCTGCGGGGGGCCAGCGGATAGCAGCGCCCAACGCCATCCTGACATGCCACCATGCACCCAACCCCTGCTTGTCGCCCGGCGCACTTGCCGCCCAACAGCCTTCGAGCAGATCGCCCGTCTCAAGTACGGCTCTGCGGATGTGCGCATCCGCCAGGTGGGGCCTTTGTGACTCGTACGGCGCATGTTCGTGAGCGCCCGAGCACGACCCACATCCACCATGTGCGTGACACACCTGCAGCACCAATCGCATGCTCCCACGAACGAAGCCCACTCCTTCGTCTGTTCGTAGGCGCCGGGCCCGACCCACATCTCTGCTAGCTTACCATGCACCTGGCTATGCTCCCCACCTCATGCTCACTCCCCCCAGGTCGAGTGCGCGCCCGTGGACAACATCACCGTGCGCGTGGACGGCTTCCGCGTGGTGCAGGGCGGCTGGTTGCGCCTGTCGCTGCGCTCCGTGGCCAGCGACGGCGGCATCGTGCGCGTGGAGCTGGCGCGCTCCGAGGCGAGCGGGCGGCCGGTAGCAGCTTGTGCTGGGGGTTGCCAGGGGACACCAAAGCCCGGCCCGCGCCCCATGGGGGGCCGGGGCTACTGCTATCGATCGAATGGGCGGCTGTGTTGCTTGGTCGTGCTAACGCCCCGTCCTGCGCCCCTACAGGACGGCGCCGTGGGCAGCAACTCGACCGCCACCTCCACCGCTGACGCGCCGTCCGCCCCGGTCAACACTAACGCCGCCACCAACAAGACCGGCGCCGCCGCCGCCGCCGCCGCAAAGAAGGCCCCTGCCGCCAAGCCCGCAGCCGCTGCAGCGGGCCCAGTTTCGAAGGATGTCAAGGAGCAGGTCTGGCGTGACATGGTGAGTTGGATTCGGGATTCGAGTTGTACAGCAAAATTGTGAAGGCGTTTGTCGGGCTCGTTGCCCATCCCTAACGTGCCACGAACATGACATGATCCCGCACCCCCCCGCCCCCTGCTACCACGCACCACAGGACAACACCTACGGCGCCGAGTGGGAGATCTCCGCGCTCCCCGCGCCGCCGTTTGACCTGCGCATCACCGACGTGTTTGGCCGCCGCCTGGTGCTGCACCGCGTCATCATCCGTGCCGGCGCGCTGGGCGAGTTCGCGGGCCACGGCCAGTTCCCCGGCCTCGACAACGCCACCGTCGCCGCCTACCGCAAGGCCACCTCCGCGCTCCAGGTGGGCGGAAAAGGATGGACAGTGATGGACGGATGCGCGGCCAATGGGCCAGTGCTCGATAGCAGTGCCCGGAGACGCTGCGTTGTGTGGGTCATGACTTGTGCTGACCTCGGCTCCCTGCCGCCCTGTTGCAGGTGAACCCGGCTGCCGTCACGAAGCCGGCGCCTGCCGTCGTCCCCAAGGCGCCATCGCCCGCCCCCGCCGTGCTGCCCAAGCAGCGCCGCGCGCTGCTGCAGCTGCGCAAGACCGCCGCCACCCACATGCGCCGCCAGCTGCGCCAGGCCGCCGCCGCCAAGTCCAGCGGCGTGCAGGGCGCCGCGGCGCGCAACGACCGCAACGGGCCTCTGCCGTGAGCGGCGTCGACCCGACATACGCCTGGCGTGTGTGCGCTTGTGTGGACGTGTAGGAGCGAGGCTGCATACATTGTAGAGCGTCGCGTGTGGAGTGCGCTGCGCATTGGCGCTACCGGCCGGAAGCCGCGGAGAGAGGTCCTGGCGCAGCCGTCAGACAGATGCGCTCAATTGTTGGGAACTGAGCATCAGGGTTTAGCGCAGTGGGGTAGGACGTGCACGCCGGCTTGCACATTGGCACAAGATTGTCGAGGCTGGGGCGTGTGGGGTTGAGCGGGCGCCGGGGCGGCCACGATCTCGCCCCCGCCCGCAGAATAAGGATAGGCGGGTAGGCGGGAGGCTAGTGCGCAGTAGAGCACATCAAGGCCTAGGTGCAGGCAAATAAGCAAGATAGGGCAGGTGGAAGCATTGTGGGCAGCGGTGGCGGGTGCGCTGGCCGTGTGTAGAGAAGCGAATACAGCCCACCGCACGGTACGGGCACGTCCGCCCAGCTGTAAGCACGACAGGGAGACATGATGACTTGCCTACTGACCACTATGCCCACCTTGATCCGGGTGACGCGAGAAGAGTAACACGGTATTCTTCATGTGGCTGGGCAGCGCGCGACCGGTTGTCGAGCGTTGCCTTGCCGTATCCGCGGTAGGTCTCGCTTCCCCGCGGTCTGCCGTATGCCGTGTCGAATTGTCATCCGTTCTCCTGATGACCTCGCCACCCCTATAACCCCACGCTAGAGCCCTTGCCGTGTGCGAAGCTGATTCCACCCACTGTTTGCAGCGGCGGCGTGCGTTGAGGTATATGGTCCTGCTGTTGAGGCAGTTCGGGCGGCGAAGTCCGGCCCGTGGGGTGAGGGCACTTATCGGTGTGCCCGAGACCTGTCAATTAGTCACCAGCTATGACCGCATTATGACCGACGGTGTGCGTCTGGTCTGGTTGGCCTCTTTTGGGGGCGAGCCATGCACCCATGCGCACCTGGGACGGCACCTTACGCCCAGCTCTCGGCACACGGTGTATGGCACTCGCGTGGGCAACGTGGCCCCATATGCTTTGCTGCTGGTCACCATGACCTCATGTGCTGATGATAAGCACAGCGCGGCCAATCTCATAGCGCCTGTTGCGCAGATGGGATGGGAGGGGAACTGTAACGGTGGGTGGCAGCCGGTGACCTGCCACGGGGCCTGCTCCCGCCCGATGCAGTTGGGAAGCGGTCGGGTACGTGTCGGTGTCGGTCGTCTGCCAATGCATATATAACTTGCTAAACCCGCTCCACATACGATACTCAGAGCCTGTCGCTTGTCGTGACACAAGTCGCGAGACCAAACGCGCTATCGGTCGGCCGCAAGTGTGCGGTTACCCCTGTCTTCGCACCTCGAGGTTTCTGCACAGTAACATGGTCGACCCAACGCCCGAGGAGCTGGAGTCGCTGGTGCTCGCGGCGCACAAGCTCTGGGAACTCGATGAGAACCGGTTGAAGCCGGGCGTGGACTACGCCATCAACCTGCAGGTGCGGCCACATCACCATTACGCTGCGCGTGCGTCTGCGACGCTAGAGATAGCGACGTATAGACCAGCGAGAGTCCCAAGCATGTCGGGGATCGCTTGTCCGAGCATCGACGCTTGCACCCCGCGCTCCCGACCCTCTATACGTTCTTACCCCAGGACGGGAAGAGCATGTGGACTAAAGGCGACGTCGCAGAGGAGCGCCTCTTCAAGGGTAAGGCCTACCTGCGGACCCAGCCGCAGCACCCGCCCTCAGCCACGGTTACGTGACGGCCCCGCGCGTGTCTGCACCTGCAGGCGTCAAGAAGGAGGTCTGGCAGAAGCCCACATTCCTGATGTGAGAACCCGGGCTTTCCAAAGAGGGATCCGCTCGGGCGGGCGGACGGCGGCGGGCGGGGAGGACGTGCCATTCGTGTTGAGTTCTGACTGAACGCCCTCTGCCCCTGCCTGCCTGCATCCCTGTGTCAGCTTCTACAACCTGCTCGACAACTACCAGGTGGGTGCGGGACGTGTGGTCCAGGCCGGCGTAGCGCATGGGCGGGGGCCGTGGCCCGCTAGTGCGGGATCAGTGCGGGTGGGCCGTGGGCCAGAACCGCCAGCTTTTTTCCTTGCTGTGAACCCCTGCGCACGCTCTTCTGCCGCCTAACGCCCTGCTGCCATACGCTTGGCGCCGCTTTACGCCACCTTATCGCCCGCAGCGCGAGACGGGCGAGGTGGAGATCGAGACGCAGCAGGAGAAGAAGGAGATGAACGATTTCCTGGACGCCATCATGGCCACACCGTAAGGCGGAGGTTGGCAGCGCAACATGATGCACGTTTTGGGGGGGCACAGTGGCACGGAGGGGCAGTGGAGTGGGGTTGGTATGGATGGAAACAAAGGTTTTCAAGCCGTGAAGACCTGGATGGAATGGAAGGGGCCATCAGTTTGTGATGGCAGACATGGTCATCTGGGCCCAGCGGCATGTGGGTCGGCCGCATGTGGGTCGGCGGCCCGCCGGCGGCCCAGAGTATCAGGTTGGCAGTTCCTGCCCTGCTGCGGGGCAGCTCATGCCGCTCCCCTGGTCCTAGGCACCGCACCCCACCTCCCCTGTCCCCACGCTCTCTCACCCTGCCCTCACCCTGCCCCTCACCCTCCCGCAGTGTCATGAAGTACTGCCACCGCTACTGCGCGGAGCGGGGCTGCGGGCCGCAGAGCGCCGCCGACTTCAAGCGGGCGCTGTACCAGGTGGGGCCGGGCACAGGAGGAAAAGGTGACTGGGCCTGTGGCTACCGTGCCATGCTGTGCCGTGGCCTGGCGGCCCCTCTGCACGCCGCCGATGTGAATACCTCCCCCCCAGCCCCCACCCGTGCCCCTAGCCTCTGCCTCACGTACAGTGCCCTCGCCAAACCCCCGCTGTCCGCCAGATGTGGTTCTCCTTCTACCGCCGCGACGGCCAGAACGACTCGTGCGGCTTCGAGCACGTGTTCGTGGGCGAGAGCAAGGGCGATGCCATCACGGTACGGCGCCCGGCCGGGGGTGGGGGCGGCGGTGCACCAGCACATCGCAGGCTGCCGACAGTGGGCCCAGCGGTCGTGGGCAGCAGCGCTGTCTGGCGCCTCCGTGCGGACCCGCCTCGCTGCCTCCGCACACCTGCGCAAGCCGCGAGCGGCGCTGTCACACATGCCCTTGTGGGCCTGACACGTAGCCTACTGCTTGCCCGCGGCCTCGTTGATGCCCACAGGGCTTCCACAACTGGATCCAGGTAGGGCCCGTGGGCTGTGGGGCGAGGCGGGGCGGGGCGCGGCGCAGTGACGGCAGCGGGGTTGGCCTGGAGTGTGGCCCTTCGCGTCATCTCGCCGCCCCTACCCCTCTCCTTCTCCACCCAGTTCTACATTGAGGAGGGCCGCAACCACGTGGACTACCTGGGCTACGTGCGGCCCAAGGTGGGGGAGGGATTGGTGTTGGCGGGAAGCGTGAAGGGGGGCGCGAGGTGCGGGGCAGGTTGCAGCGTGCGGGCTGGAGTTGGGGCAGTCATCTTGCGTCATCCACTCCGCGACCCGCCCGGCCCCTGTCCATCCTGCCGCAGTACGGCCGCGACGCATCGGACGACGAGGACCGGCTCATCAGCGTGCAGTTTGCGTGGAAGGGCGAGGAGAAGAACGTGTCCACCTTCTTCGTGGGTGAGCCAGGGTGGAGGGGAGCGGGACGGAACCTTCAGACGGGAGGTACCCGCGGGGCGCAGGCGCCGGGCGGCGGCAGGTGCAAGCGCTCCGCTGCAATCCTCACAGCGGCGCCCTCAGCATCGCGCCCTCGCCCTCGGCCTCGGCCTCTCCCAGCCCTGTGTCCCCCCCGCCGCAGGCACGTCCCCCGAATTCGAGATGGCGCTCTACACGCTGTGCTTCCTGTGCAGCGAGGAGGAGAAGACGTTCCTGGAGATCGGGTGAGCGGCAGGCGCTGCGGGTGGTTGGGCGCATACGAATGTGTTTGGCTGGATGTCGGGGCCGGGCGGCAGGCGCCGGTCTCACCGCTGCCGTGCCGCCGCCGTGCCCCCGCCACAGGCCGTACGACCTCAACATCGTGTGCTACCGCATCAAGTCCAAGTACGGCGACAAGGTGCGGCACTGCCGCGACGGCAGCTGCGTGGCAGGCTGCACTGGCTGCTTGCCACGGCTGCGGCCCGGGCAAGGCCTGGCTCTCGTGCCATGGCCCGCTGCCGGGACGAGCTCGTGCCTGTCCTTCGCCCGCCCCTGCGCACACGCACACACGAAGCGGCACTAACTGTGGCCTCTACACCCTGCCTCTCCCCCCGCAGGTGGCCACGGCCTACCCGGACCTCATCGGGGAAGACCCCAGCAATGAGCTGGCCCACCTGGCCATCTAGGGGGCGGGGACGGCAGAGGGAAACCAGGGAGCAGGGAGCCAGGGGGCGGCGCCGACGGTGGGTGTGAGCTCGGTGGGGATCGCCGCCCAGGCGCTTGCGCTGGGCGGACAGGCGGCTTGACTACCAGTGTGTTTCGAGGACGACGCGTGTGAGCTGTAACCGCTTGCGGCAGTGACCAGGGCTGCAGGGTGTGGGGCGGGGGCCGTGGGTCATGGGGCGGTGGCGTATATAAGCATGTGGGGCGTGGGTGCGGGAATGCGGCGGGCGGCTGAGATCCAGCGGCGGGTGATCATGGACACCTTGTCACGACACATGCTGAGGCTACACGGTGTGGCGACAACCGCAGCGCCGCGCTGGTGGTGAGCGACCCCGGGTGTTTACCGGCCCCCACGTTGCGCGTTGTGAGCACGTGTGCGCACGGCCTCCTGAGCCGCGCAGGTTGCCGCGCACGACATCAAGTCAGAGTAGTGAATCCTTGTTTTCGCAGGCTTGTACCCCTGGCTTCGCTTTAGTTTTCCAATTAGAGTACTCAGCGAAGAAACGTACAACGGGTCGACGTCTGCACGTGTCTACCCCCGCCCCGCTTGCGACACGTCCGCACACGCCCCTCCATGCGACCCGCCGCCCTGGCCGCAATGCGCCAGCCAGTTCGTCCGACCCCTGGTCGGCAGAGGCGCCAACACGGCTCCACAAACGTATCACATATAGCAGCCGCCGCTGCTCACAGTACATGCCGCTGCTGCACCACGACAGCACGCCACCCCCCCTCATCACGCCCGCACAAGCTGCACAACGTGCATCGGCTCACCCCAGCCGCAAGCCCGCCGCCAGCGTCGCCAGCTGCTCGCCCCCTGGCGGCCCCGGCCCCGGCGCCGCCGCCGCGTCCTGCGCCGCCGCCCACTCCAGCAGCTCCAGCCCACTGCTCCACGGCAGCACCTGCGCCCGCAGCACATCGCCCTCCGCCCCTACCCCACGCGCCGCCGCCGCGGCCGTGCCCTGTCCTGCCGCCGCCGCCGGCCGGTGGGCCCCTCCGCTGCCGAGTTGCTCGCCCTGGCCATAGATGAAGTCGTCGCCCGTCGCAAGCGCAGGCGCAAGCGCAGGCGGTGGCGCGGGTGCGCCCTCCGCCGCCACAGCCGCCACCACCGACGGCTGCGCCTGGCCCTGCGCCTGCCCTTGCTGCGCCCGCTGCTGCTCCTGCGCTAGCAGCTTGGCCAGCGCGAAGCCGCGGCGGGGCATGGCCACGTCGCCCGGGCCCAGCACGCCCAGGATGGGACACAAGTCGTTGCGGCCGTCGCCCACATACACCAGCTTGGGGCCGCGGGGATGGAGGGGCAGCGAGGGGCAGTGAGGGGGAGCGGGGAAGGGACGATCGGTGAAGGAGGCTGCTGCCCGAGCGGGGCACGATGGTGAGCCAAGAGCCATGGCCAAAACTGGCTGGCTGCCCACTAAGGGGCCCAGGGCGAGCGTCGGTGCCGCCATATTAGAGCAACAGGGTCGGTCTAGAGCGCGTGGGGGTGGCTGCGCAACACACCTGCCCGTACGTCCGCCCCGCCGCCCGCTCCCCGCGCAGCAGCCGCGCCAGTGCGTCGCGCTTGCACAGGTTGGCGTGGCAGCGTGGGCAGGCGTGGGGCGGCGCGGCCGAGGCCGGCTCTACGCCGTGGTAGGGGAACACCAGCAGCCGCCCCCCGCCGGGCTCCACGGCCGCGGGGTTGGTGAGCACGGCGGCGAAGGCGGATGACAGCGGGCCGCCGCCTCCGGCCGCGCCGTTGCAGTCGCGGCCGGGGCTGCTGGCGACGGCGGCGCCGTCGGCCTGGTTCGCGGCTTCCAGGATCCAGGGGATGAAGAGGGAGTTGGCGTCGGATAGGATTATCGCGGCCTGGCGCGGCCGCAGCGACGGCGCCGCCGCCGGCTCCGCTGGCCCGCCGCCGCTGCTGGCCACTGCAGGTTCGCCAGCGCCGTTTGAAGCGGCGAGCCCCTGCCCCTGCCCCTGCCCCGCCTCCTGCGCCTGCTGGGCGTCCCGGATGGCGGCGATGAGCTGTCGCATGCCGGGGGTCCAGGGTATGGTCTGCGGGCGACAGCCCAGGACCGTGCGTGAGGGCATTTCAAGGGCGCTCCCGCGCTGTCCCCTCGCCGCAAAGCAACCCCACACGCCACCACTGCGCCCGCCCGCCACCCGCCCCACTCGTGCCTTACCTGTAGGTGGCTGCGCAGGTCCTGCGGCCCCACGCCCGCCTCCGCCAGCGCCTCCAGGCAGCGGTTCATGTAGCCCAGCCAGTCGGGCGCCACGTAGCTGTCGGCGACGGCGGGCGGCAGGCGGCCGGACGGGTGCGCGGCGTGCACCCAGGTGTCGCTGTTGTCGTCAACCACCGTCCAGTCGAAATCAAACACCTGTGCGTTTACGTGTCGTGGGTGCGATGCGGAGGGTGATGGGGCTGCTGTTGGCGGGGCTGGGTCAACGGGGTAGGAGGGCGGAGGCGGGGCCGCGGCCCGGTGCGACATTGCATGGGGAGGGTGATGGTTGCGGGAGGGGCACTGGGGTGGCAGGGCGGAGGTGGGACCGCCGCCTAGCGCAAGCGCACGCACCCAGAGGCGCCGGTGCGTTGGCTGCAGAGCCGGCGCCACGGAGCCAGCTGAGCTGGCATGCGAGGACACATCAGCGGTGGCGCCCGATGGGGACATGGCGGGCCTGCCGGGGTCCACGATGGAGTTGGGCGGCAGTTGGCGGCATGTGCTTAGTTGAGCGGGTCAGGGCCTGCCCGGTCCCACCTTCGAGGGGCTGCGGGCGCGCTTCTGCTTGATGTGTTCTGCGTGTCGGCCGTGCGCCAGGTGCCTCGACTGCCCCGGTTTAGTTTGCACCCCAGCGCGGGACGCGAGCACAGCAAGCCATACATGCAGCACGTTGGCCAGAAGAGTGAGTTCAGCTGCGGTATGGGAAGGCAGTGCAATGCGCTAATTGGTGCTCGGCCGCGAATCGCGCGAGACCCTTTGCGCCAGACCTGCTTTTTTCGCCAGTCCACAACCTTGTCCACACATCGCAGTACTTCGACGAAAAGTTTCAGTATAACTGCATACTCAAGCTGCTTAAAAGCTGCTATCTCTTTGGCTCGGCGGAGGGGCGAGCCAGCGCCCGCTCCATGGGTCTGGGGACTCACGCTCGCTCCCTCTGCAATTCGGCCAACGCCTGAGAGATGCGGTGGATGCGGGGAATGCCGACGCTGCCGACGTGAGTGGTCAAGCGCCTGCTCGCACAGGCTCGACCTGCAACTCCGCCAGCATGGCGTGGCTCTAGGCCCGTCGTGGCAGCACCTACGTATGCGTCGCTGCAGCCACTAGGTTGCACTCCACGCCATCCTCACATGACCCCGCCCTCACCCTTAGGCTGTGCTGTCGGAGGCGGCTCCGCAGCAGCTCGCGGTGCTCCTAAACAGCCTCCTGCACCACGGCCAGCCGCTGCTACAGCATGCCGTCAGGCGGGGCGACGACGCGCTCTGCCGGGTGGTGAGTGCTGCCTGAGGGCCCCGCCTTGCTTTGCCCGCGTCGCCTGCCCGTTGAACCTTGCACAACCCTCCAGCTCTAAGACCCTTCCCCCCGCCGCCCCGGCCACAGCTCCTGCGACACGGGGCGCTTCCAGACCTGGCCCCCACCCCCAGCCACGGCGCCCGCTCCTCGCGCACCGCCACCGATCCCTGCGCCGGCGGCGGCACGCTACACTTCGCCGCCGCTGCACTGGCCGAAGCCCCCGCCAGCAGCGCCCGCAGCACTAGCGGCGGCGGTCGGCGGCGGGCTGACGAGCGCCTGGGCTCCGTTGTGGCCGCACTGCTGGAGGCTGGGGCCGACCCGTGCCGCGAAAGCGCGGCCGGCTTCACGGCCCTGGACCTCCTGGCGCTTGGGCCGCAGGCTGCAGCAGCAGCGGGAGGCGGCGCCGGGGCGCGTCCTGCCAGGGGGCCCAGCGGGCTGGGCGCGCTTCTGGCGTCCCTGGCGCTGGGCTGGCGGTGCGGCGGCGGTGAGGACGAGGGCGGCGCCGCGGCGTGGGGCGCGGCGCGGCGGGCGGCAGCGCGGCGGATGGCGGAGGCGGGCGGTCTGTGGAGCGGTCCCGCCCGGCTGCAGGTGGGGCCCCGGTGGGCGTTGGGGCGCGTGGTCTTTGGGCAAGAGAGTGGCGCCAACGTTCCATGCAAGTAGGCCTGGGGCAGCGTGCCCGCGCACTGCACGGCAAACACCCGCGCAGGACGGAGGGGCAAGGGGCCCGCACCCATGGGACGCCACCACGAGCAAGCGCCAAAGCAAGCAGAAAGCGCCATGCAGCACAGAGGCCTGAGCCGGCGCCGCTCCCGTACCTGCCGTCCCTTCCCCACCCTCTCGCCCAGGTGGCTCCCTTCGGCGCCGGGGACTGGTTGCCCGTCTGGCTGGCGCTGCTGCCGCGCCGGCCCGCGGGCCAACCCGGACGCGCCCTCGCCGGCGGCAGCCGGGGCCGCGCGCCTGGGCTGCGGAGCGCTGCGGCCTATGGTGCCGCCGGGTCCGGCTGCGAGCTGCTGGTCTTCCCACTGGGCTGCGCTGGCGGCGGCTCTGACGGCAGCAGCGGGGGCCCTGCGCCCGGCGGGCCGCCGCTGCTGCGCCTGTCCCTGGGAGCCGCAAGCCGGGCGGAGCTGCTGTCAGAGGGCACCACGGGGGTGAGCCGGGGGCCGCCGTGAGCTGCCACTCATGCTTGCGCATGCCATACCTAGGCCCTCGCACACACATCCGGGGCGTACATGGAGTCAAGGCACACCGTCCCTGCGACAGGGTGACACCCAAGTTCCCGCCCTCTCTTCACACCATGTGGGTCGGGTCGGTCTGGCTCACGGCGGGATGTCACTGCATCCGTGCCTCCCCTGTCCCCTCCCGTCCATCCCCACCGTGTGGCCCACACAGGCGCTAGTCATCGCCGGCGAGCCACTGCCCCTCGGGGGCGGGCCCCCGGCGCCCGGACCCGGGCCTCGACAAATTGACCCCCAGCAGCGCCGCTACCTGCTAACGGATCCCGCTGGGGGTGCGCGATTGGCTCTTGCGCCGGCGGCCGTGGGCGCAGCGCACGGCCCGGCGGCCGCGGCCGCGGCGCTGAAGCGTTTGGCGCAGCTGTGCTGCGAGTGCGGTGCCGGCGGCCAGGCAGGGCCCAGTGAAAACGGAGGGGGCCGCGGGCAGGGACACGGGGTGGGGCGGCAGAGCGGAGGCTGCGAGGCGGCACGCCGCGGGAGGTCAGCAGGGGACGGCGGGTCGCGGCCGCTGCAGGCGCCTGGCGCTGTTGCCGGATGCCCGGCCGCGGCGCCGGTCGTTCTGCTGCCGCAGCCCAGCGGTGCCCCGCCACCTGTGAGCGGCGGAGCTGTTGAGCAGCCCGCGCAGGCTCCCGAGCCTGTGCAGCCGCAGGCAGGCAGCTCGGGTGAGCTGCCGTGCGGCGCTGGCGCTGGCGCTGCTACGTCCGTCGGTGGCCGCAGCGCACGCGACAGCGCAAACGAACACGCAGCGGGCGCCGCCGACGTCGCGGTCGTGGGCGGTCACTGGCACTTGGACCCGGGGATACCGCGGCCCCCGCGCGCCAGCAGCTCCACCCTGCCGCTGGGTCCGGGCCTGGGGTCGGGCCCGGTCCCCCACAACGGCGGCTGCTTCCACAGCGGCAGCTGCGTGGTGTGCCTGGCGGCGCCCGCCAGCCTGGGCTTCCGCCACGGCGCCTCGACGCACGTGTGTGCCTGCGGGCCCTGCGCCGCGTCGTTGCTGCGCCGCCAGCGGCCGCGGCGGGCGCCGGCGGGCGCGGAGGGTGGTGGCGGCCAGGAAGCAGCGCTGCTGTGTCCGCTGTGCCGGCAGGTGGTGGAGGCGGTGGTGGAGGCGGGCGGTGAGCGGACGTTGAGACAAAGCAATGCAGCGTGAGGTCCAGAGCATGGCCCACCTTGCGGGCGGGCGGGCGGGGCCGCGGTGGCGCGGCGGACACGGATGTAGGGAAGCTCGACTCGAGGGTTGGGCCGCAACGTAGGGGCAGCAGCGCGGGGGCTAGGGATGGGGGCAGGGCTAGGGGGTTGCATGGGCGCAGCGTGGCAGGCGGGTGGAGATTCTGCGGGTGTACGCAGTCGCGGCTTGTAGGAAGCACGTATCCAGTCGCGAATGCTTGTCGCGTAACATGGTGTGTGGGTGCTGTATGCACGGCAGGTTGCTCAGTGGGAGGGTACGGTACTAGGTAGCAGCAATGAGCGCGACAAGGCAGCAGCTGTCGCACGGCCAGGCAAGGCCAGCGCAAGGACGGACGTGTCAGGCTGGCATGCGGCATGGCTGCATTTGCATCCGCATGTGAGCCAGAGCTGGCGAGTAAGGCAACGCGTCCGCGACTCTTGCCACACACGGCACATGGCCGCCCCTCGTGCCATGCTGCCAGCCGCGGGGACCTCACGGCCCCCCTTTGCAGCGCCGGCCAGCCGACATGCCACCCGCCACCTCGGCTGTCCCCCTCGCCCCCTCTGCTCTGTATGCGCTCACACGCCGTCGCCACCTGCGCCCGGGCGCCGCTCTGCTGTGTGCTGCTGCAGCGCTGCCCAGTCACGCCCACTCACGCCTCCCTGCGCGCCGCCATCACCAGGGCCCCACAGCCGCCGCGCCGCGCCATACCCCAGCTCCCCGCCCCAGCTCCCCAGCTCCCCAGCTCCCTTCCTCCCCTCGCCCCTCCCTCAGCCTCCCTCCCCCAACCCCGCTGCCTCCTACCGCTGCTACCCAAAGCTGAACAGCCTCAGCGCCATCATGGTGTCCGCCAGCGTGGCGCTCAGCAGCGGGCTGGTGGTGCGCGCCAGGTCCAGCGTCTCGGGCAGCGCGCACAGCCGCAGAGCCAGCGGCGAGTCGGCGGCGCCGGGCGCGGCGAACTGGCCCTTGAGCAGCGTCAGCACGCTGGCGTGCACCTGGGGGACAGAGGGTGACGAGTAGGTGCCGGGCAGGGTGAGTTGGGGGCCCAGAGAGCAGCTGCATCAAGGAGGAGACGGCCCCGTGCCGCGTGCCCCACCTAGGCCGCCGCCTCCACACTTGACGGCTCGGTCCCTGGCTACCCCCTGCCCTTGTCCTTGCCCCTGCCCCCGCCCCTGCCCTTGCCCCTGCGCCAGGCCCTGCCCCTGCCCCTGCCCCGCCCTTGGCGCGCACCTCGCCAAAGATGGCCTCGCCCGTCTCCCGCACCGCCTCCAGGGTGGCCTGACCGGGCAGCGCGGGGTACTCGGTCCGTCGGTTGAGCGCGTCGCTGGAGCAGACGCCCTTGGTACCCTGGCGGCAGGGGGCAGGAGCGGCAAGCAGGTGTTACGTAAGGGCAGCGGCGGTGGGGGCCAGCAGGAGGGAGTGAGAGACTAAAGTGGCCGCGGCCCGCGCCCCCGTCCTGCACGAACCCCCGGCCCTGCGCCGCCCCCGGCTGCTCGCCAATGACGCCCCGCAACCACGACGCGCGCCCCTCCTCCCCACCCGAAACCCCTCCCGCAGCGCACGACCACCACCAGTCGCCAGGGTCTTCCCGCCGCCCGCACCCCCGCCTAGCCTCCATCCCTTCCCACTCCTACCGCCGCGGGCGCCTGCCACCTTCCCTTCGCCGCGCTTCGCCGCCCACGCCTCCTCTTCTTCGCCGTCTCCGCCCTCCCCTTCGCCGCCCCCGCCCCCGCCCCCGCCCCCTCACCCGGCGCATGACCACCAGCACGCGCCGCTCGCCGTCCTCCTTCTCCTTCGCAAAGATGCGCGCCACGTGGTGCGGCGCCGTGCGGCCGCCCTCCTCCCAGTCCGTCACCTCGCTCAGGCGGGCCAGGCACTCGTGGCTGCCCGCCACCTGGTTCCAGCGGCTGGAGGCCAGCAGGAAGGTGCCGCTGCGGGGTGAGGCGGCGCAGGGTGGGGTGGGGGTGGGGGCACGGGGATGGTTAGGGTGTGTTGTGCGCGCCGGCCCAAGCCCTCTGTCTGTGCCGCTGGAGCAGTGGGGCGTGGCCGGGGTCGGGGATGGGGGCGGGACGCAGACGGCGGTGGCACTTTGAGGCTGAGATGCAGGGCGTGTGAAGTTGGGGCCGGTATCGTAGCATCAGGGCCGGGAAGCTGGGCCGCCTCCCTCCCCACCAGCGGCCCTGGTGCCCGGTCCCCGGCTGCTCACCACAGCAGCGACAGGTCCCGGCACATGGCCTCCTCCGTGGCCCAGTCCTTGGCCGCCACGCCCGCCACCTCGGCGTCGCGGTCCTCGGGCAGCAGGTGCATGCCGCGGTCCGACAGCGCCTGCGGAGGGAGCGGGGCGAGGAGGACGAGGCCGGCAAGGAGCGCGTCAGGCAGTCATGTGCTTTTGTCGCCCAGCCCGCAGCCGAGGCACGACCTTGCTGCCGCGCGGCGCAAGAGCCGGCGCAAAGCCCCCCCATAGCTTCTGGGCTTCCATGAAGCGAGCCCAGCCCGGCCGGCCGCACCTGCAGCAGCTCCAGCGGCTTCATGGCCACGCCCAGCAGCGACTGCAGCTGCGGCCAGTTGGGGCCCGCCAGGGAGGCGGACCCGGGGGTCACCTGACAGGCAGGGGAGGCAAGGGAGAGGGCGCAGGGCGAGTGCGTTGTGGTGACGCCATGCGGCGCGTTGTGGACAGGCAAGGCAGGCGGAAAGGGCCACCCAACTCTCGAGCCGAGCTCCCGGGCTCTGGTCCCAGCTCCACAGCCTTCCCCGCCAGACGCCACAGCCGTCACATGAGCCCCGGGACGCTCCAAGCCCCCCGGTGCTCTCACCTCGATGACGATGGGCGAGTCCAGGCCGGGGCACTCGAGGCTGAGCGCCGCCGAGGTGCCGTTGCGGCCCCCGCTGGGGCGGCAGGTCCATGCGGTGTACGGCAGCAGGCGGGTGCGCTCCATGACCAGGGCCAGCGGCGCCAGGTGGGTGGTGTGGAAGGACACCACGTTGGTGGAGGCCTCGAACGACACGTCGCTGCGCGGGGAGGGCGGGGCAGGAGGGGCAGGAGGGCGTGTTGCTGACTCGTAGCAAACCACACCCCAGCGCGACCTCCACCGTTGCCCTTAGCTTGCGCTGTTCCATCCCCACCACCGACCTCGCAAGCGGTTTCGGTAGTTCCCCTCGCGCCCGTGTCCGCTGCCCTACCCCCGCACCTGATGCCGTCCGTGTTCCAGATGCTGTGCGCCTCGTCCCACCACGCCACCTGCAGCGGCTCCTGCGGGGTGAGGCACGAAAGGCGAGCAGCGCGGCGGCCAGTCAGGGGGAGCGCCATGCGGGCCCGTGGCGCACACAGCGGAGGGCTCCTCGCCGCCGCGCCGCACGACGGGTGTCGTGAGCGCTCCGCGGTGCGCAGCGGAGGTCCGCCGCCGCGCCGCAGCCCTGGCGCCTACCCTGCAGCCGCCCCTGCCATCCCGCCCCTCCTCGGTTCCTGTCCGTCGCGCGGCGCACCCGGTGGCGGCGCGGCCCTTCCCGGCCGGCACCCGCACCTCCCCACTTTGCTCCTGCCCTCCCGCTGCTCCCCGCACCCCGCCTCCCCAACGTCATGGGCAGCTCTGGCACGCAGCCAAAACACACAGCCGCCTCCCCTCACCCCTTCCCTGCTCTAGCCCCCCACCTGCAGCAGCACCACCTCCAGTGGCAGCGGCGCGCTCACGCCCAGCGGCGGCGGCTCCTCCTCGCTGGTCCACGTCAGCGGGTCGGCGCCAGCGGGCGGGATGGGGTACGGCACTCGCTGCACGGCGGTGGCCAGGGGCGTCACCTGCCGCAGCGTCCAGCCGCGCACCTGGCCGGGGGCGGGGAGGCAGGTCGGGCGGGCGGGCAGGCAGGAGGTGGGAGGAAGGGATGCGCGGTAGCGCCAGCACTGCCCCTGTCCCTGCTCGGCCTTTACCCTTCCCTTCCCAGCAACCACAGCA
>BDDC01000255.1:4052-30563 GCA_001662425.1 Chlamydomonas sphaeroides | reverse complement strand
TCCCCCCCCCCCCCACACACAAATGCGCACACCTTCTTTGCGGCGGGCGGCAGCGCCAGGAGGTCCACCGCCAGCAGGCCGCCAACCGCCATCCACTTGTTGGCGCAGCGGGCAAAGTACTCGTCGGCGGCGGGGCCGGTGCGCTGCTGCACTCGCAGCGCCACGTTGGCCAGCGCGATCTGGGGAGGGCGGGGGAGAGTAGTGGGGTAAGTGGGGTAGGAGGGCACGTCCGCATGATATGGAGAGACGAGGCAGGGGTAGGGCGGCAGGGATGGGGTGCGGGGACCGGGGGAGCGAGGGCTATCTGGGCTGCACTGTTGCTCTGTCGCGGACGTTCAGGGGTGCGGGGCCCCGGAGCCCACCTGCTTGGGGATGTCCAGGCTGACGCCCAGCTGCGGCATCTCCACCACCTGCAGCAGGGGAGGAGGCACGCAGCGGGGGCAAGCGGGGATGGGGGAACGGATGCCGCAACGACACGGTACTTGCGAACTCATCCCAGCGTCGTCCCAGGGTCCGGCCCGAATGCCGTCCCTGGCGAGCTCCCGCCAGCCCAGCCCGGCCCGCCCCTCCCTGCCCCACCTTGAGCCGCGGGTTTTTGGCTGTATTGACCCAGATGCCCCACTTGAAGCTGTCCGCCACAGTGCCTAGCTGGATCTCGTTGCGCTCGTTGGCGTACTCGTCGCAGTGCTGGGGAGAGATGGGGAGGGCATGGTGTGAAGAGCAGCCGCAGTCCATCCAAGCCACCGTTATGCTTAAGCCCCTGCCCTCCGGGGTCCGTCCCCCGTGGTGACTGTCGCGCCGCCATGCAATCCCCCCCCCCCGTGCCGTACAGCCCGCCCCTGAGAGCGCCCCAAGGAGCAGGACCGGCTTACGTGCAGCACGGTGGCGGTCAGGCGGTCGATGCGGGCGTTGATGATGCCGTACAGAGTCTGCAGGTCGGACTCCAGCGTCTCAGCCCATTCGGCCGTCGGCGCCGGCAGCAGTGGCGACCGGGCCGGCGGCGGCAGCGCCTCTGCCGTCCCGGACGTCCCCGCCGCCCCGCCGTCCACCAGCGCTGACGCCCTGCTCGCCTCGGCCGCCACCCCGTCCCCGTCCGCCGGGGCCTCGCCGACCTCGCTGTCCTCGGCTCCGATCGGCCTCTCCGCCGGCTTGGGCGGCGGCGGCGGCGGTGCAGCGGCGGCGGCCGCCGCCGCGGCCTCGGCTACGATCTCGGCGGCCGCGATCGCGGCTTCGTCGTCGGCGGCGGTGGGCGCGGGCGTGATGCTGGCGCCCGCGCCGCCGTGCCGGGCCGCCAGCAGCGCCTGCCGGCACTCGAGCAGCAGCGTGCGGCACTCCTGCGGGCGTGCACATGGGAGCAAGACGGCGAGGAATGCAACCGGCCGCTGTGCAGGGGCCAACAAGCCCCAAGCTTTGCAAATCCGCTCCCCATGCTGCAGGTTGCGAGCCCGCCTCTTCCGAGCAAGCCCCCGGTCGCCGAGTGCCTGCGTCCCGGGGGTTCTGGACCAGAGCGCTGCCGCTCTGCCGCCCCTGCAGCACCATAGCGCAGCCATGGCCCTTATCCCGCCCAATGCCCCCCAGGCAGCCACCAGCGCGCACCTCGCATGCCGCGAAGGCGCCCGCCAGGTCCCTGCCGTCGTCCTCCTTGGCCAGCTCGGCCATGCGCGACAGGAACTCCGAAACAGCCACGCGCTGGAGGGCGCGAAGGGGAGGGGCAGAGGAGAGGCGGGGAAGGGGGGGTTGATGTGGGGAAAGGAGGCAGAGAAGGGGTAGAAGCGGGGAGCAGGGGGTGTGGGCGGCAGGGCCTAGCTAGCTTGCTTCAGGGCCCCGACAGGGAGGGGTGGAACGCAGTGCGGCGAGGCGGTCCCGGGTCACGTGGATAAGGCCAAGGCAGGGGCGGCGCAGGCGGCATGCGAGCAACGCCGGCATCCAGGGGCTGGGCCCTGCTGGCGCCCCCCGGCCGCCTGGTGCAGGCTCGCCAGCTGCCCGGGCGGGTGGCGCAACGCCCGGGGCTTCCTGCAAAGCTCCGCCCGCCCGTCACACCGGCGCGGCGGCAGCAGCCCAGGCGGGGAGCGACGGGCGGCCCGTACCTGGCGCGGCGAGGGCACGGTGACGCATCGCAGAAAGCGCTCCCAGTCGGCGGCCTCCGCCTCGGAGTTGCGGGCACGGAGCCGCTCGTGCTCAAACTGGCGCAACAGCGGCCCCAGCTCCGAGCTGTTTCGGGGGATGAGACCGGGGGGGAGAGGGTGGGCGCAGGGGAGAGCAGGCGGCGGGTGAGGGTGGGCCGGGGCGCAGGGCTGCAAGGAAGCAAAGACGCTGTGTGAGGGCGCGGGTGGGTGGTTGTTGCGACGGGGAAGAGCCCCGCTGCGCGGCCGTGTCTTGCGGCATGTCCGCACCTCTGCGCCTGCAGCCGCGCCCGCTCGGCGATGAGATAGCTGCCCAGAAGCTCGAGCCGCTGGCGCTCGAGCTCCGCGAGCCGCTGGCGCTCTGCCTCCTCAGCGCGGAGGCGCTCTGCGAGGTGGGGGTGGGGTCGGGGGGCTTGGGCGGCAGGCGCTGGGCGCTGGGCGGGCGGCGCCGCATCCTGCACCTCCCGGGCCAACTGGGCGTGGCGTCAAGGTCAATTTGCTGTGTTGCTCAGCTCCGTCGTGCTGCCTAGCGACAGGCGTCGGCCGGGGCGATAGCGCGCACGGGTGGAGACCCCCTGTGACGCGGGCTGACCTTCCTCCGCTAGTCGAGCAGCCTCCTCGGCTGCAAGTCTTTCTGCTTCGAGCTCCTCCTTTGACTTCTTCTTCTTCTTGCCCTTTGCGGGCGCGGCCTTTGGAGCCATCGCTGCCGCGAGAGCCTCCCCCCTAAGCTGCGATGCTACAAAGTCCCTTCAGATTTCCTCCACTAGACCGACATGTGCATGCGTGAGGCCACGGCCCGGCAAGGTTGCAATGTCCTTCGAGGTCGCTTCTTCAAGTGTTTCCTTGTCTCACGTTAATTGATGCTGTTATGCAAAGCTCAGCAGGCACGTCGTGTGGTTTCGGCAGGCTCGCCCTGCCACTCCGGAGAAAGGGGATCCATGCTTGGAACCAGGCCGGCCCAGTCGTCTCATGCCGCATCCCACAAAACTCTACCTACCCAATTGCGCCGGTGCATCACCCACAGCCAGGTGATCAAGGGCAACAGCCGTGCCCTTCGCCGAGTTGAGCCGTTCGTTCGTGAGCAAGCCCTACTTACCACGTCATCGTGGGCCTTTGGCCCCCGCTGAAGCCATGACGGACGCCTATGAGGACTTGACGAGTCTTCCAGAGGCTGAGGCCATTCGGCTCGCGGCTGTTGACGGCAACATGGCGGTTAGAGGCGCCGTTTCGCGCGAGCCTTGCGCTGTCGGCCCAGCCGACGCTCAGGAGCTCGCGGCGGAACACCGACGACAGGTGGGAATGGCGAGAGAAGGCGTTCGGAGGGGACCTGTAGCGGGGTTGGGGGGGCCGACGCGACGTCGGTTGCGTGCCAGCCGCCCTGCCGCGGGCCGACCCGACTTGCAACCACCGCAATATCGCCGCATCCTGCTGCTGATCTGGCTTCCAGTGGCTTGGCTTTCAAGCAGCAGCTGCGCATAGCCCCGGCGGCGCTTGCAGGCGCAGGCCACCGGAAGGCCGGTCGCCACAAGCCCCACCCTCGCGCGCGCTTCTTGCAACCGCCCTCACAACCCCGCCCCGCCCCTTCGCACCCACCGCACTGCCATGCCCACCCCACCCCCACCCGACCCAACCCAAGCCATCGTTGCAATCGCGATGGCACTGGTGACTCCTCTCCGCGACTCCCAACTCGCGAGCGCAGTAACCGACAGCAACCGCCAGTAGCACCAAACCCCCGCCCCCTGCCCCTCACGCCCCTTTTCCACACACGCAGGAGTTCCGGGCCTGGCTGCTGCACCGAGCCCGGGGCCGGCGTGCGCACTCTGGCGGCGGCGGCGGCGGCTCGGCCGGCGGCGCGAGGGCGCACCTGGCCCACGTCCTCGCCATCCCCGAGCGCCCCGCCACCGAGGAGCGGCGCGCCAGGCGGCTGCTGCGCCTGCAGGTGGGCAGGCGGCTACCGCGGTAGCGCGTCAAGGTGCAGGCGGCAACGAGCCAGGGCGCTGCAGACGGGGTCCTGGGCCTGTTGGGTCGTGTCGCTCGACCTGCCACGGGGTCGGCTGTCTGATCAAGGTGCTGCGGCTTGGGCATGCCGTCCAACATGCTACCGATGCGCTGCTAGCACAGCAATGTCAACTCACTCGCACCCGTCAGCGGTGTGTCAGCACATGTGGCGTGCCGGCGTGAGGCGTGGCGCCTTCCCCGGTCCCGCTGGCAATGCAGGAGCGGCTGGAGGCGGCTGACGCGGCGCGCGCCGCCCGCGTCGCGGCCCGCGCTGCCGCCGCGGCAGCGCTGAGCCAGCGGCGCGAGGGCGCTGCGGAGCGATCGCGAGCGGCTGGCGCCGCGGCGGCGGCGGAGGCGGCTGAGCGGCTGGAGGAGCAGCTGGCGGCGGCGGATGGCCGGCGGATGGCGCTGCGGGAGGCGGAGCGGGAGCGGCTGCGGGGGGAGCACGAGCTGGTGCTGAACCGCCTGGTGCGTCGGGCGAGTCGGCGGGGAGAGGGCAGGGGTGAAACGTGTGTGTTTTGAGTTTGGGCTTGGGGGTGTTGGGGTTTGGCGCACGTTTGCGATGCACTCCGCAGCATTCGTCATCGCGGACAATACACATAGGCACACTGGGCCAGCGCCGAGCGCTCTCCTCTGCGACGCTTGCACACGAGCGAGGCGACCCGACGGCGACTCGCGTTGCCTGGTACGACGTCCCTCGCTGTTTCGGCCTGTCCCGCTGCCGAGCGCAGGCCAGCACGCAGGAGGCCAAGTCGGCGGCCGCGGAGCAGCAGCGCAGCCGGCTGCAGGCTCGGCTCGCGGCTGCAGCCAGCGGCCGCGAGGCGGCGCTCGCGCGGAGGGCCGCGCGCGCCGCGAGCAAGGTTGGTGCGGGCCTGGGTTGCTCAGCTGGCGTTTGCTGCGAGCAGCAGCCGGCGCGTCGCCGGGTCGCCTCGACCTTGCCTGGACCTTGCCTCGAACATATCGCCGTGCCTCCGACCTTGCCTCGAGCACATCGCCTTGCCGCCAGCCGCCGCTAGGCTCCTGCCACCGCTCCACCGCCTGCATGCCTTGCTGCCCTGCTACGCCTGCGTGCCTCGACGCGCTTCCCTGTCCCTGCCGCACACGCCCCTCTTTGCACCCCGACGTCCAGGTCCAGCGCGCCATCACCGCGGGCGCGCTGACCCGCGAGCTGCGGCAGCAGGAGGCCGAGGCACGGCGCCAGGTAGGCCCTTGGGTGGAGAGCGAGGCAGCTCGCATGGCGCAGCTGCCGCTAGTAGGCAAGGGGCCTGCCTCGTTGGCTTACGACGGCTGCACGTGGCCTGATGCTCGCCGACCCCGGCCTCGGGCGCACCCCAGGCCCTGGAGATGAAGCTGGAGGGCGCCCGGCAGCGGCGCGAGGAGCTGCGCGCCGCCGCGCCGCCGCTGTCGCCCGGCTCGGCCCGCGCCGCGCCCGGCTCCAGCGAGGGGGCGGGCTCACCGCTGGCCTTCAGCCCGCAGGCCGGCCGCGTCGGGGCGCTGGAGGAGGCCACGACCGAGGCGGTCACGACCGAGGCCGCCACCGACGCCGACTACGAATCTGAGGAAGGCGACGACGGCGCCCCGCCGCCGCCGCCGCGCGTGGCCGCCGCGGCGGCGGCGGCTGCCGCCGCCGCCAGCGCCGCTGAGGCCGCGGCGGCGGCCGCCACCGCCGTCGCTGCGGCGGAGGGCGAGCGGTCGCATGTCAAGCTGGCGGCGGCGCGCGCCGCCGCCACAGCTGCTGCGACGGCGGCAGCGGCCGCCGCGGCTGCATCGGCCTCTGCCGCAGCTCAGCTGGAGGGCCTCCGCCGCTCCATCAGCAGCCGGCGGCTGCAGCAGGGCTGGCGCGCCTTCGCCCGTTCGCGCAAGACCACGCAGGCCCTGGCGGAGGCCTTTGTGGGAACCGAGGTGACGGCGCTGCGCCTGGCGCTGGCGGCGCCGCCGGCGGGCCCGGCGGAGGCCGCGGCGGAGGAGGCCGTGGCGCGCGCCGCCGGCGCCGTCGACGTGCCCCGCCCGCGCGCCGGCAGCGGCGGCGGCGGTGGCGTCAACGCGGTCGTTATCGGCCTGGGCAGCCCGCGGCGGCGCGAGGGCAGCAGCGGCGGCGGCGACGACGACGATGACGAGTTTGAGCGCTTTGCGGCGGCGCTGCGGTCGCCGGCCACGCTTAAAGCCACGCAGGTAGGGGCCGTGGGTGCGTGGGGGCTGGCGGGGCCCTGGGGTGAGTGCCCGTGCCGCGAGCCCAACCTCGCTCGACGGGGTCTGAGCACGCGCGCCGCCAGCCTAGGACGACGGCGGGACGAGCGCGGCGTCCCTGAGGGCCCGTGGCGCCGGTGTTCACTGGCGCCTCCTCGCCTGCCTCCCCTGCCGCCTGCCCAGGCCCTGATGCGGCGCCTGGAGCAGCGCCTGGCGGCCAAGCGCACCTCCACACAGCCACCTGTGCCCAAGTCAGCCAGCAACGGCAACAGCCACACGCACACAGCCGCAGTTGCTGGCGGCCAGCCCGGCAGCCCAGGCAGCCCAGGCAGCGGCGGCCCCGGCAGCCCCGGCAGCCCCGGCGGCGACAACGCGCAGCGCCTGCTGCGGCGGCTGTTTCCCCGCGCCCCCCGTGACGCGGTGCTGGAGCGCTACCCGGCCCGGGTGCTGCTGTGCTCCCTCATGGTAGTGCGCCACCCCGAGGTGGTGTTCTCGGGCTCGGGTGAGGCGGCCCCCACATGTGCATACCGTTGGACGCTGCACACATGCATCGACTTGGCACCGCAGCGTCGTCTATCAGTCGACTTCCCCCAAAACCTGCGCATGTGCCACGCAAGCTAGCGCATGTGTTGTCCAAGCCCACAACAGTAGCAGCTGCTGCATGCTGTTCCCCCCTTGGTGCCGGCCCCGGCCAACCCTCTCGCCCGCTGCCGGCCGCTCCCCCCGGGCCCCCGCAGGCGCGCGCGAGAGGGCCCTGGCCTCCGCCGCCGCAGTGCTGGTGGCCCGGCTGGAGGCCCTGCTGGGCCGCATCCTGCAGCTGGAGCCCGGGCGGGAGGGGCTGGGGGCGGAGGTGCAGCAGGGCGCTGGCTCGCTCATGGCCGCCTCGCCGCTGGCTCGGGGCATGGAGGAGCTGCTGCGCCGCCGCCGCACGGGAGGGCCCTCGGGCGGCGGCGCCCAGGTGGTCCCCTCGCCCTCGGCGTCGTCCGAGTACCTGACCATCGGTGCGTCGCGTGGGTGCCTCCGAACCCCCTCGTGTGCCGCGCGGTGCGTACCAGTACCCTGCTTACACGCCATCCTTGCCCCTCCCCCTCCCCCAGGCTCGCTGCTGGTGTCGTTCGACGAGGCCTGGCTGGCCTACCTAGACCAGTTCGTGGCGTGGAAGGGAGCCGACGCGGCGGCGCTGGAGGTGGGGCACCGGGGCGGCTAGCGGGTTGGGGTGGGCTAGGGTGGGCAGGGGGCCAACACCTCAGTCGCGACGACCTTGCCGGTCCGTGGGCAGGCCGCACCTGCGTGGCGCGTCCCGCGCCGCCCCTCCAACGGACCTGCGCCTGACTTGGTCGCTCGACTGCCGCCCAGGCCGAGCTGGTCCGCTGCGCGGCGGCGCTGGAGACGTCCATGCTGCGCAAGTGCCGCGGGGACCCCGGCAGCGAGCGAGTGCGGCGCAGCGCGGACCTGCAGGTGAGTGGCGGCCAGGGGGGCAGGCGCGGACGAGCCCGTTGCGGTATCGTGCGTGGGTACACCGTACAACGACCAAGCCCGACTCTGACACTCACCCTGCACCGCCGCCCCCCTCCTCTTCCGCCTGCTCCTCCCTTTTCCCCAGGCCGTCATCGCGCAGGTGTCTCACGACCAGGCGCTGCTGGCGGACCGCATCGGGCGGCTGGGCGGCGAGGCGGGCATGGGCCGGCTGCAGGTGGGAGGGACGGCGGCGAGGGCGCAGGGGTGGGTGTCCCAGGGAAGTGTTGGAGGGCCACGTGCTGGATGCCCTACCTTGGCTCCTTGCCCGAAACCGTAGCCCTCTTCCCTGCGCCAATGATCCGCAACCCTCCTTTGCAGGCGGCGCTGGAGGCCGCCCGCCGCTTCGTGGCCGCGGAGGTGGCGGAGCGCGGCTCTGCCTCCGCCTCCGCTTCGGAGGCCGACAACACGGACGTAGAGTCGCCCGCCAGGTGGGGCCGTGCGTGTTCTTGGTTAATAGAAAAAACATAATGAATATAGGACCATGATTGTCCAGGGTGGTGACGCGTCGGTGACGCGTCGGTTCGCGTCGGTTCGCAATCCGCAACAAGAACGGGCCGGGCAAGGGCTCTGTGCTCGGGGCAGGGCGTTGCGGCCTACGTCAGCGGCGGGCCCGGGTGCACCAGACACGGGAGCTCTGGTATGTGCCATCTGCCATGTCTCACGGAGTCGGCACAGAGCGCTCCCGTGCTTAACCCCTTTCTGCCCCAGGCGAGGCGCCCGCGCCGCCCCCCGCGGCGGCAGCGGCATGGCCTCCGCCTCGGCCTCGGCTTCCTCGCCCCCGGTCTCGCCGCTGCCGTCGCCCTCGCCCTCGCCACGACGCAGCGCGCCGCCCGCCGCCAACGGCGCCGCCAACGGCGCCGCCAACGGCGCCGCCAACGGCTCGGGCGTCGCCTCCCGCGCGCCGCCGCTGACTGTCGAGCTGCCCTCCTCGGCGACGGCGCCGCCGGCCGCGGTGCCGCCCGTGGCGGCGCCGCCACCGGCCGCCGCTGCCGCCAGCACGGGGTCATTCTCGCCCTCCCTGACCAGCCCTCGGTAGGCGTCCCAGTTCGTGTTTCGCGCATGCTTCTTCAACCCAGGCCAGGCTGTTGCCGCACCGCCGCCTCCAGCTCACCGCAACCACCACCCCCTGCGCCAAGCCAAGCCCCCTTGGGCCCCCTCCCCGCCGCCACACCGCGTCGCCGCCCTCCTCACGCCTGCCGCACCTAAACCCCTTCCCCCACCCGCAGCTCCCCCGGCGCGCTGCTGTCCGCCTCGGCCTCGGCCCCCTCGGCGCCTCAGCTGGAGGGCCCGGCCATGGCCAGCAATGCGGCGCTGGTGGCTGACATGCTGGCGGCGGGGGCGCGGGGGGAGCCCTTCAGGTGGGGCCGGGGGGGAGGGGAGGATGCATGTGTGAGAGTAGGCCGGTCGTGTGCGATCCCCTCCACTCATCCCTGGCTGCCTGCCCCTCCCCGCCCCCCAACGCCATCTGCCTCAGGCTGTCTTCGGCGGAGGCGGAGGCGGCCTGGGAGCGCGCCGTGGCGGCCGTGGAGCGGGTGGGCACGGGTGACGAGCAGGCAGGGATGCCTGCAGGTTTCCATGCTGTGCGAGACGACGTGCAGCCGCAGCCTGGGGGCTCCGCTCCGCGCAACCAGCACGTTGACAGGGAAGGGACGTAGGAGGCGTACCCGCAGTGGGCTGTCCACCTGCAGTCCCAGCCCCGTGCCCCTAGTCCCTCACCCCTCGTCAACAGCATCCTTCCCTCACACCCACCCCAGGGCGCCGACGGCCTGGCGGGGCTC
The DNA here is from genome assembly GCA_001662425.1 of Chlamydomonas sphaeroides. NCBI lineage: Eukaryota > Viridiplantae > Chlorophyta > Chlorophyceae > Chlamydomonadales > Chlamydomonadaceae > Chlamydomonas > Chlamydomonas sphaeroides. The sequence goes on along the minus strand of BDDC01000255.1, from coordinate 20,959 downwards.
CCGCCGTCGCCCGACCCCGAGGAGCTGGCGGCGCTGGGGCAGGAGGAGCTGGTGGCGGCGCTGAGGAGCAGGTGGGTGGGGGGCGGGCGGCATGGACAGGGGGAGGCGGGAGGGGGGAGGACGTGAACGGGGGAGGGGCGGGGAAGGAGTGGTAGGCCTCCAGCCTCCTCCTGCTGCCTCCTGCCGCCTCCTGCCGCCTCCTGCCGCCTCCTGCCGCCTCCTGCCGCCTCCTGCCGCCTCCTGCCGCGTTCCCGCCTCATGAGTCTTGGCTTGGAGCCATGCCAGCTCGTTACGCCTTCGTTTCCCTCCCTCCCTTCACCTCCCCTCCCTTCGTCCGCTGCGTAGGACGGCGGCCATCGCCGAGTGCGCCTTCTGGGCCAACGTGGGGTCTGCGCTGGCGGCGGCACTGGCCTACCGGGGCGGACCTGGCGGCGGCCCCGCGGCGGCGCTGGCGGCGGTGGCGGCGCCGCTGCTGGCGGAGGTGGCGGGCGACGTGGCGGGGGTGCTGGGGAGCGCGCAGCAGGTGGGCGCGAATGGGTCGGTGCACCGATGCCCACTTGGGGGACTTCCGGCGTGGCTGACGGCCCTTGGTGTCGCAAGCAGCGCTCCCCTCACCCTCGCACCGGCGCCTGCTGTGCCATGGCCTGCTGCCGCCTGCCAGTCACTCCGATCCGATCCCTGACCATGCCCTTTCCTGCCCTCCCTGAAGGCTGCGGCGCTGCGGGCCGAGTACGCGGAGCCCGCGCTCCGCGCCGCCATTGCCGGGGCCGCTGGCGGGGGCGACGTGGCGGCTGCGGTGCGGAGCGCGCTGGGCTTGCTGGAGAGGCTGGCGGCGCTGCTGCTGGTGGCGGGGGCGCCGGCGCGCGAGGCCGCGGCGGCGGCGGCTCAGGACGCGATGCGGCGCCAGCTGGCGGCGGCGCTGGCGCAGGGCGCCGGGGGCCTGGCACCGGCGGCGGGGGCGGAGGGTGAGGAGGAGGGCAGCGGCAGCGGCGACGAGGCTGAGCGGAGGCGGCGGCAGCTCAACGCGCCGCTGCCTCCGCTGGCGGCGGCGCTGGGCCGGGCGATCCGGCTACTGGCAGCACAGGTGAGCCAGCTGGTGTGTTCAGAAATAGGTAACATATAGTGAGCACGGTGGCTGGTGTGTTCAGAAATAGGTAACATGTAGTAAGCACGGTGGCTGGTGTGTCCAGAAATAGGTGACATGTAGTTAGCGCGGTGGCTGGTGTGTTCAGAATTAGGTAACATGTAGTGAGCACGGTGGCTGGTGTGTGTGTGCGGACGGTTGACGTTTGGCGGTACGAGTGCTCTGCGGGCGCGTCACACCCGGATCCTCTTCTGCAGAGCCCGACCGCGAAGCCGCTGGCACGAAACTGGCACCCCAAACCCCTCCACCCCCGCTCCTCAGGTCAAGCTGCTGAGGGTGGACGCAGCCAACGGCCGCCTGCAGGTGAGCAGGGCGGCCCGCGGGCTGCGTGGGGAGGGGAGGGGAGGGGAGCCTCCGGGCTGACGGCCGTTGAGGGGTTGGGGCTGCGGCGACAGTAGCCGTAGTATGGGACCTGGGGCCGGCAGCAAATGTCTGAAGGGCTGCACAGTGGGGGACTGGGCAGGCAGTGCAGCAGCTGCCCCGTGCTCCCTGTCTCGCTCTTGTCTCACCTGCGGTTTGCCGACCCCCTGCATCCAGTCCATGCCAAACCGCCCTGCGCCCCTGCCTTCCTTTGCCCTCCTCTCGTAGGCCCTGGCCGCCAGCCTGCGTGGCGAGGGTGCAGTGGCCTACCTGCAGACCAAGTTCGCGTCCATCTTCGGACTGCCGACGCCAGGAGCCGACGGCGCCGCCGCGGCGGCGGCAGCAACGCCGCAGCAGGTGGCGGCGGCGCTGCCTCGCACCGCGGCCTGGATGCAGCGCAGCGCCGCCGCCGCCGCCGCCATCACGGCCCACATGCGAGCGCAAGGGGTGGACCTGGCGGCGGAGGCGGTCAACGCCGCCGCCGCCACGGCGGCGGCCGTGCCCGCGCACCTGCGCGCCGGCCTCCGCCAGGCCCCCGGCGCAGCCGCCACCGGCAGCTCCGCTGACGGCGGCGCCGCCGTGTCCGCGGCCTTCCGGCTGCGGCCGGTGCTGCCGGTGGGGCCGCCGGAGGCGGCCGGAGGCGGCGGCGCCGCCGGCTGGCGGTGGGTGGTGCGGTGCGGGCTGGCGGCGCTGGTGGCGGGCGAGGCGCCGGCGGTGGGGCCGGGCCTGGCGGAGACGCTGGCGTGGAGCAGCTCCGAGCTGCACGCGGCGCAGAACGCCTTCCAGCAGCTGGCGGTGGTGACGGCGGGTGAGGCGGCGGCGGAGCGGGGTGCACGGCCACGGCACGGACGCTGAGGCCCCATTGCTCTCATTTGCCGCCGCCAGATTATGACTCCATGCCCCACTGACACTGCCCATCCACGAACCCCGGCAGGCATGCTACTGGTGACCCAGTTCAGAACCGCCGCCGCCGCCGCGGCCCGCGCCGCAGCGCCCGACGCCGCCGCCGCCGCGGCGGCGGCAGCCGCCGCCGCCTCGTCCTGGGGCCCTGCGCAGCGCTCCTCGGCGGCCCGGCGGCTGCTGGTGGTGGCCGCCGACCCGGGCATGCGGCTGCCGGCGCTGGTGGCGGAGCTGGCGGCGGCAGCGGGCGTGGTGGGCGACGGCGAGGCGGAGGCGCGGCTGCGAGGCGCCTTCGTGGTGGGCCGGGGTGCTGGCGTGGTGGCGGGGTCCTGACGCGTCCGTCGGGGGAGAGGCCTGGGGAACCCAGCGTGCACCGCCCCTCGTGCCTCATGCCGCATGCCCTGCTGCTCCCCCGTACGCCGGTCCCCTTGCTCCCCCCTTTCAGGGCCTGGTGGACCCCTCCTCCGCCGCCTTCCGCTCTATAGCCAATGCCCTGGGCGCCGCGCTGCTGCTGCACATGTCGCTGGGGCCGGCGCCAGGAGCCGCCGCCGACACCAACACCCCCGCCGCCAGCGGCGCCGGCGGCGGCGGTGCGCCGCCTGCCGGCGGCGCCGGCGGCTCCGCCGCAGCGGCCGCTGCCGCGGCCGCGTTGCTGGGTCGCGTGGGCGCCGGCGGGCTGGCGGCTGACGTGGCGGCGCTGGGTAGCCGGCTGCTGGCGGCGGCTGCCGTGACGGAGGCGGTGCATGGGGAGCTGTACGGACGGTTGGCGGAGCAGGTGGGTGGATGGGGTGTGGGACTTGGGCGGGCGGGAGCGGGCGTATGTTAAGGGAGCTCGGCGACATAGCCGGGGCCAGACGGCCACTGAATGCCGGGGGAGAGGTTCTGCTGCGGAGCTGTTGATTGAGACAATGCGGGTTACTGTTGCCTGAGAGTTGGTGGAGAGGGGTTAACATTCACTCCCAGTGCTGGCGGGCTACAGCAGGGCGGGATTATGCCACACCGCCGGTGGCGTGCTTACCTGTGGCCGCCGCCCCGGCCTGACGAGCTACACTTGGGCTACCAGCGTGGCCCTGCTAAGCGCAGCACAGCTGCGCTATGCTTGCGGCACACGTGTTCTAAGCTCCGCCCTGCAATCCCATGTGGCGCGTGTGCAGGTGCTGGGGGTGGGCCAGGGAGCGGCCGTGGGTGGTGGCACTGCCGCCGCCCGGCAGGGCCCGAGCCAGGGCGCGGGCGAGGCGGAGGAGGAAGAGGCGCTCGGCGAGGGAGACGAGATCTGAGCGCTTGGGACTGCGGCGGAAAATGTGGTCAGGGTGAGGAGAAGGCTTTTTTGCCGGATGCTTCTGTGCAGGGTGCTGTGTGATTTGCAATGTGACGGGATGAAATGTTGGCGTTGACGCGTGTCCTCCGCTGCTGAGCGTGGTGACCCGCGCAGCTGGAGTCGCAAGTTGGCCGAGCTGTGACTTGCGTTGATCGGCGCTTGTAATATTCTATTGTAACACTAGTACGTCTTGATCCTGCAGGCCGGGATCCTCGAGGTGGAGGCCAGCGTGCCTCCCCGCGGGTGAAGGCAGGGCCGCGGGTTCGTGCCTTGTCGCCAAGAAGTCACAGCGTGCGAGCCTTCCAACCTAGTTTCTCAAGCATCCAACACTTGTTTACCAGCGCCCGCGCAAGCGTCTGCGGGTAGAACTAACCGTGACCCAACTCGCCGAGTCGCTGCTCACAGCCACGAGATGATTCCTATGCATCCCAATAACGTCTTCTTTATGCTAGGGTAGTTGCTATTATATAGCAGCGTTCCCTGCACGACGCGGCCCTAGCCGCTCGCCTTGACAACACAGCAGCATGACGCGTTCTGCGGATGTGTATATTACTCAAGCCGAGCTAGAGGCGGGGCTCAAGCACAAGGTGCGGTGCCCCGCGACACATGCTTCTTTGCCGAAGGAGACCAGCGATGGCCTTGCAAAGCTCTTCTGTGCGTAGTGACCCCATACTAAGCTCCTTTGTGTATGACCTGTGTAGCAAACCGCATGCCTGCGCATCGACCGAGCGGACCTGGCGCCGGTGCGCTGCGTCAGCAAGCAGGGCGTCAAGTAAGTGCCGGCATGACGACGTTGCGATTCACAGGCTTGTCAAGGTCAGGCCCGTGAACGTGCCCGTCGCCTTCTCACCATGCCCCTGCCCCTGCCCCTCTCCAGCACCGGCGCGCTGTTCACTACGCCCGAGACCGGTCGCTCGGGTCGCAATCTCAACGACTCCGAAATGGGCGCCCTATACGACCGCTACGTGGGCCCCGCCAGCCTATCCAAAGCGGCGGTGCGGCTGGAGGCCTTCGAGCGCGGCACGCTCATCGAGGGTCCCCCGCCCGGTTCCGACCCGCGCGCCAGCCTGTTCGACTCTGGCGACCGCGGCCCCGCCGCGCCGTCGCCCGCCATGGCCGTGGCCCTGGCCGCCGCCAACTCCGCCATCCGGGGGCCGCTGCTGGACGAGGCCTACGCCGAGCGCGCCGCGCACGCCGCCACCATGAAGTACGTGGCGCCCCACATCGCACGAAAGTACGGCGTGCACCAGACCATACGACCCGCGTCGGAGCGCGCCGCCGAGCGCGCCGCCGCTACGGCGGCGGCAGCCGCCGCCGCCGCCGGCATGTCGAGCGCGCCGACGGCGCAGCCGTCGCGCGCCGCCGGCGCCTCCGGCACCGGCTCGCCGGAGCCGCCGGGGATGCCGGAGCGCGCGCCGGTGACGTTCGCGTCCAGTGCAGCGGCGGCGGCGCGGCCGCCGCGGCCGGCTTCGGCAAGCTTCCGCACCGTCAGCCGCGACGCGGGACAGCGCACCGGCTCGCACTTCATCTACGGCGGCAGCGCCGGCGTGCCGGCGCCCGGCAAGTACACGCCAAAGTACGGCGCTCTGGACAAGGAGGCCCACACCAGGGACTGGCGGCGCACCGCACCCTTTGGCAAGCAGGCCGGCCGGCCCGGCTCCGCGCCCGTGAGTGGCCGCCGGCCGCTGTCCGCCGCCGTCGACGGCGCCTCCACGGCCTCGGCCGCCGCGGCAGGGGCGGAGCCGCACGGCGGCGCGCCCAAGCGGAGCCAGAGCATTGGGTCTCAGAACGGGCAGAACCCCGCAGCGCAGCCGGGCGGCGAGGGCAAGGCGGCCAGCCAGACGGCCATCCGGCACGCGGAGCTGTTTGCGGGAGCGCATCCGGTGCACGAGCGGCCGCCGCCGATGGTGCCGGCGGGCTGCAGCCCGGCGTTCAAGGCGCCGCCGCGCAAGCCGCCGGACAACAGCACCACCGCGGGGCACCTGTTCGGGGGCTACTACCGGCAGGGGTACGACAGGTGCGTGGTACGGCAGTGTACGGGCCGCCTATATGTCTGGCAGACGGCGAGGGTCGTCGCCATCGAGACCTCCCCACGCCCCCTGCTGCTCCTGCCCACCAGGCCTCCCCTCCTCCCCGTCCTCCCCTTGCCTCGCAGCCTCACCAAGCGCTCCTCGCGGCCGTCCTCGGCCTTTGGCACCCAGGTGCCGCGGCCGCCGCCCACGGCGCTGGCGGCGCACGGCGACACGGGCCCCGCGCTGGGGCCCGGCGCGTACGGCCAGGAGCGGCCGCCGCCCACCAACACAGGCCGCCACGTGACGTCAGGTGAGGCGCCGCCGAGCCGGGCTGCGGTGGCGGGGCCGGCGCTCCGTGCACCCCTAGACACGCCCATGCGCTGCGCAGGCCGAGCTGCCAGGGCGGGGGCATCGCGAAGGCTACCGGCAGCCCACCACTGGCCGTGCGCTGACCTCACTGCGCTGCGCCTGCCGCTCCGCCCCCCAGGCCACTCGCCGCTGGCGCAGACGCCCGACTGGGGCAAGCGCGGGCCGCGGCCCTGCTCGGCCCCGCCCGTGCGGCCGCCGCCCGAGGCCGCCTTCCACCAGGGCTACTGGGTGAGCACCTGCGCATGCGTCAGTGGCCAGAGGGCGCACGTGGGAGAGCAGGACAGGGGCGCCAGAGGCGGCGTTGACAAAGGGGGCTGGTGCGGGCGGTCCGCGCCGATATCAGCGCGGTGGCAGGGGTCCCAACGCAGCGCTTGCTGCAGCGCTGCCGCCAGACGCTACGCGCCGCAATCGCCGTACTTGCTGCCGGCGCCCGATCCCCTCGTGCCCCCGCGCCCCGCCCCCTGCCCCTGTGCTCCCCGAACCAGGGCCCCGAGGGCCCCACCACGGCGCTCTTCCCGGATGCGCCCGAGTACGATGACCTGGTGGCCCTGAGGGCGCTACAGGTGGGGGAGGGCCGCTGGCGGACCCTGGAGGCGTAGAGGAGGGCAGGGTGGCGGGGAGGTTTGATGGCCACGCAACAGCGCGCGCAGCCAGGCTGCATCGCCCAGGCGTGATGTCAAGGCACCGCCCAAGGCGCGCCCTGGCCTGGCATGCCCTGCTGACGGCACGTTGTGTCCCCAACCCTTTCCCCCGGTCCCGGCCCGACAGGAAAAGGTGCAGGACCGCGAGGACCGCCGCCGGCCGCTGCGCAAGCACCTCGCTCAGCAGCAGCAGCAGCAGCAGCAGCAGGCGGCGGAGGGGCAGCAGCAGGGCGCTGGGGCCTCTGCCGGCGGTGTGGCCGGTGGCTCCGGCGATGAGCGGCCGCTGGTGTACGTGGGCCCGGAGCGGCACGGCGACTTCGGGTCGGCGGGGCTGGCGCGGCGGGTGCCGGGCGGCGCCTTCCCCTCCTCCACACGGGCTGTCATGGTGGGTCAGGGGAGGGGAGGGGAGGGGAGGGCATGGAAGGGGACGGGCAGGCGAGGGAAGCGGTGCAAGGAAGGTACGTGCCACCCCACCTGTGGCTCGCCTGCGAGGGCTATGGCGGCATGCATAGCGTGCAGCGGGGCTCGGGCCACACTTCCCCGTGCTCGCCCGCTCAGCCTGTCCTCAGCCTCGTGCCTCTCCGCAACCATGCCGCCCCGCCCTCGCTTCCATCCGGCCCAGGCCCACTCCATGCGGGTCATGTCGGACGGCCACGTCATCCCGCCCGCCGCCGTGGCGGTGATGCGGGGCACCGACCTCATCTACGACCAGCCCGAGCCCAGCGTCACCAAGCCCCGGCCGCCCGCGTGGCAGCTGCCGCCCAACCGTAACGCGCTGTCGGCGCGCTGGGTGACCACCGCCGCCACTGCCTACCTCAGCTAGCGCCGCCGCGGGCGCGGGCGCCGGCGCATGCGCTGCACGGCCGGGGCGCGCTGCGTTTACCAGGGCTCTAGGGTAGGACAAAGGGAGTTGCACGTGACACGTGTGCGGGAGCGACACTTGAACTTGGTGCTGACACGGCGGGTGTGGGTTCCGGAGGGCCGGAGCAGACACATACGACTGCTTGGTGCAACGGCTGGGTCGTGCGCTGGACCGCACACGGGACTGTGGCACATGGCTGGGCATTTTGGCGATGGGCGCAAGGCACTGCGCTGTTACGCATAACCGAAGTCGGCCGTGTGGCGGTCACGCGCGGTCAAGTGGCGTTATGCGGTCAGGCGGGACGGGGAAATCGCGGCTGGTTCGTGTGGGTCATCGCCGTCGTGGTCGCCGAACTTGAGCATTAGTATGTACATAGTCTGTAAGGATAGGGAGCTGGTCGCTCGTGCTTTTCAACCTACCCTCAACATTTCATCCCTGCAAACGCGAACGCATTCCTGTCTGCTTCCGTGCCTCTCGCTTCTTTTTTCGGACGATACTAGCAGCTCTCAGCTTCGCTCCTTGACCCGGTTGCGGGACGCGATCTTCCCGCTGCCGGCCATGGCCAAGCTACGAGACTTCCTAGCTGCCAAGTCGGCGACGAAAGCCACAGGGCCAGGAACACCCTCGTCCACACCGGCCTGGAAGGCCAAGCTTGCGGCACGCGTGCCCACCTCGTCCGCATCCGCAGCGACGCCCGCAGCCTCTGCCGACGCCCGGCAGCAGCCCCCGGCAGCAGCCAAGCAGCCCGGCGCTGAACAGCTGCGGACCGACGCCGGCGCTGAGGAGGCCACAGGCAGCGGGCAGCGGGACACGGGCGTGCGCCTCACGGTCATCACCGCACCTCTGCTCCCCAAGCCAGAGCTGGCCAGGTGCGCGCGCCGCTGCTGCAGCTGGGGCAGCACCGCATGACCGAACCCTCAAGTGCCCAGCTCCCTGAGTCCTGAGTCCTAGCCTCACTACCCTCACCACCACAGGCCGCAAGCTCCCGCGGACCGCGCCGCCGTGCTGCGGAAGCTGCAGGAGCTGCGGGCCACGGGCGCCCGCCTGCTGGCCGCGCAGACCGCCCCTGACGCGCCCTCCGCCGGCAGCGGCGTAAGTGCTCCAGGGATATTCTCAGCGCCCCCGCCCTCGCCGGGGCCACAGCAGCCGGCGCTGCAGTCCCCGGCCGCGGCCTTCGCAGCGCCGCCGCCGGCCCGGGGGTCCTCCTTCTGGGGCTCTCCATCGGCAGCCGACGCCGCGGCCCCGGGTCCCTCCCACCCGCCGACGCCGTACACGCCGTACGGCCGAGCGGGCACGTCCTCCGCCGCCGCTGCGGCTACAGCAGCAGCCGCTGGCGGCGGCGGCGGCTACGCGCCGCTGAGCCCTCCGATGATGACGGAGCTGCGGCGGCGGGAGGCAGCCGACACCGGCGGCGGCTTCCGGACGCATTTCGCCGACCCGTCCGACGTGGCGACGCCGTTGGGGGCAGCCGGCGGCGAGGCCGCGTCCTGGGCGGCGAGGCCGCAGGGCCGCGGCGGCGGCAAGCACGCGGCGGCGCTGACGCCGGCCGGCGGCGCGATGACGCCGGCGGCGGGCGGTGGCGGCGGCTCCACGCCGCTGTCGGTGCTGCGGTCGCTGCACCGGGTGCAACAGCTGCGGCGGCTGCAGCGGGAGGGCGCGCAGCTGGCGGACTTGCTGGGGGAGGGCGCATGAGCGGCAGCGGTGTGGAGGGTGTGGTGGGCCGGGCAGGGGGCGTGTGGGGCAGCGGGGGGCTGGACCGGTGCGGAGCCATGAGCTGCTGCGCGCAGGCTGCTGGAACGCGGGGGGCGAGCTGGGGCCTAACCCGGGGGGTGGCGTGTGTCGCCTGTTGGGCGCTGGTGGTGGGGCCGGCTGGGACGCTGGGCGGGCGGACTGGCGCACGCATCACGTCGTCACGCGTGGTGTGGCTTTGGCGCTGCTTGCAACCTTGTGAGCCGCACATGCAGCGACCCTGTGGCAGCAGCGGCGCACCCCGCGCCCGCACGCGACCAGGCCACGGCGGCCTCCCCCCCGGCAGCAGGCACCTGACGCGCTGCCGCTGAGGTGCCTCCCAGCCGGCCTTCATCCCCCACAGCCGCCCAGCATGCCCCACACCAGCCCCGCATCAGCAACGTGATGGTGGCCACCCACAAGCAAGCAGGAGAGCGCGTGCCCAGCCGGCAGCTGCTCGTGCCACCGAGCAGCCGCCGCCTGTTGGCAGGAGACGCCCTCCTCGCCTCGCCCAGGAGGCGCCCTGCCGGCCTTGCCCAGGAGGCGCCCTCCTGGCCTCGCCCAGGAGGCGCCCTCACGGCCTCGCCCAGGAGGCGCCCTCACGGCCTCGCCAGCGCACCAGCACAGCTACGACGCCGCTGCCCGCCGCCAGCCCCAGAGGCCGCCGCCGGCCTCTTGCCCGCTCTGCGCCGCCCACAACGGCCGCCAGCGCACGATGTCGTCCTGTCGCGGCATGGGGGGCATGCCGAGGGTGCACGGCGGCGGCAGCGCTCGAGGCCGCCCTGCAGTGCGCTGCCCCCCCCACCCACCCAACCCCCACGCGCCCACGGACGGCGGCCCCGGGCCCCCCAGCCAGCTCACGTCGGGCGCAAAGGGGCCTCCGTCCCGCATCGCCGCGTACTCGATGCACGCCTGCAGCAGCCAGGCGGCGAGGAGCCGGGGTGGCAGCGGCGAATGAGGCCTAAGGCGGGCAGGCAATGGCGGCGCAGGCCGGCGGCGCAGGCGCCCCGGGGCTCGTCGCCCCACTACTGCCGCTGCAGGCCCTTCCCAGGCCACGGCCCCCCTGGCCTCACCTCGGGCTCCAGTCCTGCGGGGCGGGCGGGACTGGGCTTGGCACACCGGGCCGCGGCGGGTGACTCATCCTGCGCACATGCCCATATGCCCCTACAGCCCGCACAGCACATACAGCGCAGCCCTGCCGCGCGCCGTGCGCTGCCTCCCCACGCCTCCCCTCCCCCAGCCCCCCTCACCCGCCGCCGCCGCCTCCCTGCAGGCGTGCAGGAAGGAGTGCACGTGAGCCACCTCGGCCCGGTCCAGGCTGGGAGGGGAGTGGGTGGTGGGGAGCAGGCAAGGAGGGAGGGAGGGAAAGGGGGAGCGGGGTGGGCCTTGGCTGGCTACTTCGTGTTTTGGCCTTACTTAGCCCAGGCGCCCCCTCCCGCCCCCGCCTCCAGCAGGCCCCTGCCGGCGCCACCTGCGGCCCCAGCGGTAGCCGAAGTAGCCCCCCGCGGTGCTGGTGGTTGTCTTGACCAGCGCCGCCACTGGGGAGGAGCGGGTGCAGGGTACGTGAGGAGGATTGTGTGAGGAGCGAGGGTCGAGGGGCAGGGGAGGACCGGCATGCTTTGAGATGCGAGCCAGGGCGCCGGTGTGCTCCTTTGTGGCATCACTCCCCGTGCCGTGAGGCCCCGGCGCGACTGGGGCCTCACCCAGGGGGCCCGCCGGCGCCACCACGGCGCCCACCGCCGCCCCCACCGCCACCTTGGCTGCCAGCCAGCTGAAGGAGCTGTACAGACCGGGCACGTCATCCTGGGGAGCAGGGAGAGGGAGGGAGAGGCAGCAGCGACCTGTGTGGGGCCGGGGGCAGCTTAGTAAGGAGGCAGGGCGGCGGCAGGGGATGAGGAAGCCGCATGCAGACCACATAGACATCCGTCCGCTGCGCAGCTTCCCAAATAAAGGCCCCACGCGCCGACGGCCCCAGTGGGCCGCTGCTGGCACGCACGTACCCTGGGCCAGCCCGCCGCCGGCGACCCCAGCACCGTCGCCTCCACCTCCGCCGCCCGCGCCGCCGCCTCTCTGTCCGCCCGCCGCCTCTGGCCGCCCGGCATCGCGTCCCCCACCGCCTCCAGCGGGCCCCACGACAGCAGCCGTTGTGGGCCATCCAGCTTCCAGGCCCCGCCGCCGCCGGCCTCAACATGGCGGCGGTCGCCGCCGCCGCTGCCGGCCAAGGCCTCCCGGGGAAGCTGCGTCACCCGCCTGCGGCCCGCCATCACCGCGCGCTCGTCCTCGGCGTCCGCTGCCGAGGCGGCTGCCGCGCCATCGCGAGCGTCGCTGCTGTTGCTGTTGCTACTGGAGCCGCGGCGCAGCAGGCGCGCTAGCCCCGACCAGCGCCCCGCGGGCGGCAATCGCGGCTCCTCGCTGCTGCTGCGTATGCTGAGTGCCATGTTGGGGAAGTAGTGCTTGAGTTCAAGAAGTTGTGAGGAGTGCGGAGGTGCAATGCAGGCGAAGGGTTGGACCGCAGCCGCGACGGGCCCATTTCTAGGTCGCGAACCCCTGCTGCACAGTCGAGCACGGCCGAGCAGCTTGCCCGGCCCCCTCCCGGGCGCTCCACGCCGCCTGCGCATCGCTCCGTCCGCCGAGCAAATGCCGACAAGCGCGTCCGAGGGGCACGCCCCGGCCGGTTAACGCTCGCCCAATGCCCGCCAGCGCCCGCCCGCTGGCCGCTCCACCGCCCGAGCTGCCCCTGTCCTGCTGCAGGAGCTCCAGCTGCCCCCGAACGAGCCGTCAGCCGCACCGCAAACAGGCCTCTACGGGTCGACAGCCGCACTGCAACACGCGCCCCCAGCCACACACCGCTCGGGCGCATGCAGCCCGCCCCGCGGCCTCCTCAGCCTCCCGAGGCCGCCGAGGCCGCCCGGCCACCGCCTGCGCCCAAGCGCGGCAGCCGCTGGCACCTGCGGCCCTCCGCCGGCGCCTCCGGCTCCCGCCACGCCGCCGCCTGGCTGCTGGCGCCCGTGCGGCTGCTGGCGCTGGCGCTCGCCGCGGCCCTGCCCTCGCGGTCCTGGGTGCGGGCGGGCGCCCCCGGAGGAGGTGGCGGCGGCGCCGCCGGCTGGCGGCCGTGGCCGCTGCTGGCGGCGGCGCTGGCGGCGGTGGCGCTGCTGCAGGGCCTGCTGTGGCGGCGAAGCTGCGAGCTGGGCGAGCTACGCGCCGAGCTGGCGGCGGCGGTGCTGGCGGCGGCGCTGGCGGCCCCACCGCCGCCAGGCAAGGGCCTGAGCCTGGGCCCGGGCGTGGGAGGGCCGGCGGGCGAGCAGCAGCTGCAGCTGCCGGCGCTGCTGCGGCTGCGGCCGGCGCTGCTGGCGCCCGCGCTGTGCGGCCGCAGCGGGCAGCTACTGGCGGCGGCGGCGGTCGCGGCGGCGGCGGCGGGGGGAAGGCAGCGGGCGGCGGCGACGGCCGGCGCGGCCTGGCTGGCGGAGGTGGAGGCGGCGGCAGGAGGGCCGCTGCCCTCGGCCGCCGGGTCGGATCCGGCGGCGGGGCTGCAGCAGCTGTTGGACAGGCTCTGCGGCGCCGGCGCCAGCTTGGAGGCGACGGCGGCGCTGTCGGCGGCAGCGGCAGTGTCAGCGGCGACGGCGGTCGGCTCCGTTCCCGCAGGGTCAGCGGCGCAGCTAGGGGGCCTGTCCTCCTCAGCGGCGCGCCGGCTGCTGCCCGGGCCCATGCCAGGCCGCCAGCAGGCGCCGCCGCTGGGGCCACAGCCGGCCGCTGGGCCACTTGCAGCCACGGGGCCGCCGGCAGCCGACGGCGCCGTCCGCAGCGCCAAGCACGCCCGGCCCAAAAGCAGCGTCGCGGCGGCGGCCTCGTCATCAGGTGCAGGCCCGCTCATCCTCGTGGGCGTCTACGTGAGCGGCGGGCGCAGAGCCAGGCGCAGGCCGGCGGCGGGGGCTTGCATGCATGCATGGGGCGCATGGGAGTCCCGCCAGTAGGGCGGGTATGTAGATAGGGCCTGCGGGGCCAGGCCCCCGCAGCTCCCCCATGCTGCAGTCGGGCACAGCAGTCCAGAGCCCACGTGTGGCCGCTGTGCCTCGCTCGACTGTTGCCTCGCTGTGCCACCGCCTCGGCAGACCGCGCCCAACCCCGGCGGCCAACCCGCCGCCGACCCGCGCCGCGACTACGCGCGCCGCCGCGCCGCCGTGCGCGCCACCTGGCTGGCGGCCTTCCACCGCCACCTGCGGCAGCAGGCGGAGACGAGGGCGGAGGCCGGAGCCGCTGAGGCCGGGTCCGCCGGGTCGGTGGTGGTGCGGTTCGTGGTGGGCGAGGTGGGCGCGGACGACCCGGCGGCCGAGGAGGCGCTGCGGGCCGAGGAGGCGCGGCACGGCGACTTCATGCGTCTGGCCGGCGTCAGGGTGCGTGCGTGCGATGTGCTCAAACCCCCTCCCTCCCTGTGGCGCTCGTAGCTAGGCGCAGGCACGGCTGCACGTGCATCTCTCAGCAGGCAGCAGGAGCGGGCGCACCGGTGGGGTCTGTGGGCCCTACCCATGCAGCGGGCGCTCCGCATCTCTAAAGCTTGTGCCACAACTCTTGAGCCTGTGCCTTCTTCGTTCTTCCCCCGCGGCCCCCCCAGGAGTGCTACGCCTGCCTGCCCGCCAAGACGCGCGCCTTCTTCCTGGCGGCGCTGGCCGCCTACCCGTCCGTGCGCTGGGTGGTCAAGGCGGGTGAGGACTCGGGAGAGGGAAGGGAGGGACGAGGGAAGAGGAGGACGTGGGGCGTTCCTTGCTTGCCACCACCCCCCGCCAACCGGTCCCCAGACTGCGCTCCCCATCAAGCCCACCCGCCCCTCCCCCAGACGACGACGTCTACCTGCTGCCGCACCGCCTGCCCGCCGCCGCGCAGCAGTGGGAGCGCATGGCCGCGGGTAGGTGCGCCGCGTCACGCACGGAGCGAGGGCGGTGGGGTGTGGGACGGCCGGCCATCCGGCGGCTGCAACGCGCCTGCTCCTGGCCTTACACTTTCTTGCCTGCTCCTCAAGCCGCGAAGCGCCAGCCCGCAGCCAGCCGGCCCGCACGAACCCGCAGTCGGGCCCGCACCTACCGCTACCGCTCCGTCCCACCCGCCGGCCCCTTGCTTCCCTTCCCTTCCCTCCCCTCCCCCCTTCCCTGCTGCCCTCCTTCCCGCTGCAGGCTACATCGGCTGCATGAAGCACGGCGCCGTGATGACCGACCCCGCCAGCCGCTGGCACGAGCCGCGCGGCCTGCTGCTGGGCCCCGTGTACTTCTTGAACGCATACGGCAGGTGGGCTGGTCGGGTGCCGGTGACACGATGCGGGCCCTCCCCCCTTGCTGCTCGCCTCCTTGCCACAACCCCCGTGCCCTGCCTTCCCCTCGCCCTGTCCCCCGCACCCTCCTGCCAGCGCCTACGTGCTGTCGGCGGCGGCCGTGCGCGCCGCCATCCTGCCCGCCCCACACAGCCTGCGGCTGCTGGCCAATGAGGGTGGGTCAGGCTTGGCGTTGGCCTCCATGGCGCTGCACCCAGTCGCCTGCCCTCCGCCCCTGCCCTGGCTGGCGCTGCTCTCGTGAGCAGCGCGCCACCTTGAGCCAACCGCCCACCAGCCACCCTAGGCCGCCTCAACAAACCTCACGGCGTTTCCACGGCACACCCGCGCGCTTTTTTCCCCGGCTCTCTCACTCCCCAGCTTGGTTTCGCCGAGCGCCCCGTCCCCGCCCTTCCTCGCCCCGCACGTCATGGCCCTGCCCGGCTCCGCCCTCCCCACGTTCCCCACGCACCCCAGACACCAGCGTGGGCGCCTGGATGTTGGCTCGCGAGGTGGCCCACTTTGAGGACATGCGCCTGTGTGCGCCGGGGCCCGGCTGCCACCCCGCCGCGCTGGCGGTGCTGGCGGGGCCGCAGTGCGCCGGCCTGTGCGACCCGGAGGCCGACCTGGCGGCGGCCGCCGCCAACGCCAGCTGCGGCGGCGCGGCGCCCAGCCCGCTGCCGTACATGCCGTCGTACCCGGAGCACCGCGCGTTCGAGCGCATGTGGGTGTAGCGGCGCGGGGCGGGCGCGGGGAGGGGGCTGGCTGGCAGCAGGCCGAGGAGGGTGGGCGAGGAGAGTGCGCGAGAATGCATGCAGGTAGGGCGCGTGTGATGGGCTCGCACGTTGCACACGTGCCCAGTCTGTGACACTTCGGCGGTGCCCACACCTGTCCCCACAACCGGCAGTGCAGCTCAAGTAGGATCCCAACCTACCTATACCGCCCGCCGCGTGCCGCGTGCAGGCCCGCACCGTCCTGGCTCATCCCGGCGCGCGCCCTGTAGGCAGCCTAGAGCGCTGGCCCCTCAGGACTAGGCAAGGGCGCCCTGATCCGACCGCCTACGCCACCGCCTGCTCGCCACCCGCTGCCTTGGCTGCGGCACCCTGGCCGCACTGCTGCTTGTGGCCCTGGCCCCAGTGCTGGGCCTGACAGGCCCGGCAGCAGTACGCCACCGCCCGACAGCGGCCGCATACCAGCAGGCTCCTCGCCGCCTCGCTGGGGCCGTCCAGGCTGGCGCAGGCCGGGTTGGCGCACAGCGGCAGGCAGGACGGTGAGGCGGTGGCGGAGGCCAGCAGCCGTGGTGGCAGCTCCGGCACGGCCGCGGCGCTGCGAGAGTGCCACAGCGCCAATGCCCGCAGCTCCACAATGGCCTGCGCCGCGGCGGTCTCAAGGCCTTCCGTCGGGCCCGGCTGCTCGCCCGCCGACTCCGCCGCCTCCCGCAACGCTGCCAGCGCCCGCAGCGCCGCCAGCAACTCGGGCCGGTCGTGCCGCGCCAGCAGCGCCTCCGTCCGCGCGTCCAGGGCGAGCGAGACGGCCACAGCCGGCGTCTGCGACCCCATGGCCGCCGCCGTGGCCTCCAGGGTGTCCAGGCACAGACACAGCAGGCAGCTGTCTAGGGCCGGCAGCGCGGCAGAGGCGCTGCCGGTGCCAGGCGTAGGCTGCTCTTGCACGGCCTTCACCAGCACGCCGGCCGCGGCCTCAGCGATCCAGGGGTCTTGCCGCGATGCCTCGGCCCAGCTGTCAGACACAGCCAGCTCCTTAGCGGTCGCTGCGGCTGAGGTGCCGTGTGCTTCCAAGTCCTGCAAGACAATCGTGTCTGCAAGCCAGCGCTGCGCCGCCGCCAGGCCCCAGCGCGCCATCACGGCAGCCACCAGAACGTGATCCGCCGCCAGCTCCTGCAGGCCGCAGCCCAGCCAGCGCGACAGCGCAAAGGTGGCCAGCTCTGTCGCCTGGGCTGCAGCGGCCGAGCCGGCGGCTGGCCGGCCGCTGGCGCGCAGCAGCCAGTCCGGCCGCACACGCGCAGATCGATCCGGCTCGATCCGGTCATTCAGCGCAAGCGGGTCCGCGGCGGTGCCGCTGAGCGGCGGCAGTAGGCAGTGCGCCGACTGCTCCAGCAGCGCCGCTAAATGCGGTCTGGCCAGAGTCCGGGACGCCCGGCCTAAGGGGAGCGTCTGGCGCTTGTCTCATTTGCACCATGCCGAGGGTTTCCCCAGCCAGTAGGACTATGAGACATAGCGGCTGGCCACGCAGCCGCGCAGCCGCCTTGCGCAGGGTTAG
>BDDC01000254.1:62345-80214 GCA_001662425.1 Chlamydomonas sphaeroides | reverse complement strand
CGTGAAATACATCCGAGCCCCCGGTTGAATTGAAGCCAACACCAACACCAGAGGCAGCCACGTGAAGGTTATATGCGCCTTGAGCGACGACTTTCCCTGCCCCCCTGCCCCCCCTGCCCCGTCGCCCTGCGCCCGCCCGCTTGCCCTCCCCGTCCCCTCCGTCCGCTCTCCTGTCCTGCTGTTCGCCCTCTGCCCCAGGCCCCGCTGACGCTTGGCGTACCGCGCCCCCGGTTGACGTCATGGCCGTCCCATGCATCGGTCCTGGGCGGTGGCGGCCTTCTTCCACACGCTTCGTTTGCGCGCCCCAGTCTTAGCACCAGCCTCGGCCCCCGCCCACCGCACTGAGCCGCAATCTTTCTTTGTTTCGCCTTCGCTGATTCTACTTGCTCAGTCTCACTATCGGTCGCTCGCCCCTTGCCCATCCGCCGGTCCCCTTGCCCATCGGCCGGTCTCCTTCGCTTCTCGTCATCGCTCTGGCGCGTGGGCTGGACCGTGTTACAGGTCTGTATGCGGGGTGTGGGCCTCGGTACTAGCTGCACACGCACCGGCCGGGCCGAGGCCGGTGCTCTCTACGACATCAATGACTACGTGTTAGCAAATTGCACTGTGAGGCACGTCTTGCATTATGGCTCTTACAGCTTGTACTGTCACCTAGTACCGTGGGAGTAGCTTGTACACAACTACTACTTGGCTCGGTGTTCCACCGGGCCTTAACACAGTCGGGTGCCGTACCCGCGGCCCCCTCCTTAGAATGCCGTGGCCCCGCGTCCCGTGCCTGGCCGCAAACCCTCTGTCCGATAACACTCCCGCTCGGACAGCGCACGGCGACGCACTTGCTCACACCGCAAACGTCTCTCACAGTTCAGCGCTTGTCACGCACGTCAAACGCTTATTGTCTCAGCGCACGCCCATGCCCGACCGGCAGAACTCGAACTTGACCGGCGGCACCACCTTAGTGAGCGCATCTGCCACCATCAGCCCCGTGGCGATGTACTCCAGCCTAATCTCCTTGCGCTCAACCCTCTCACGCACGAAGTGGTGTAGCACGTCAATGTGCTTGGACCGCGCCAACACCGGGGGGTTGCAAACGAGTGCTATCGCCCCCTGGTTATCCCCAAACATGCGCACCGCGCCCGTCTCTACGTCAAAGGCCCTCAGAACCTTGTGTAGCCACAGCGCCTGCTTTGCCGCTGCCGCCGCGGCCATATACTCTGCCTCCGTGGTGGACACCGCCACCGTCGGCTGCAGCTTGCTCTGCCAGCTCACCGCCGCCCCGTTGAACACGGCGACGTAGCCCGTGGTGGAGCGGCGGGTATCAAGATCACCCGCAAAATCGGCATCGCCATAGATCACCAGGCCCTTGGCCACACCACGCCCTCCGTAGCACAGCCCCATCGTGCGTGTGCCCGACAGGTAGTGCAGAATGCCCTTGGCCGCGGCCATGTGCGCGGGCCCTGGCTCCTGCATATGCCTCGCTAGCCGGAACATGGCCTGGGCGATATCCGGCCTCGTGCCGTTCACCAGATACATCAGGCCTCCCACCAGCGCGCGGAACTCCCCTTTTCCCTCTAGCGGCAGCCCTTCTTTTCCGTTCTCCTTCCCCAGGCGCCTCAGCTCGACGCCCTGTGCCATTGGCATGCTCTTGCCCTTGGCGTTGGACATACCGTGCCGCGCCAGCAGATCCTCCGTGAACCGCCGCTGCGTCAGCCGCAGCGTGCCTGCACCCCAATCACGCTCGATCTCCATATTTAGGTAACGAGTAGCCGGCCCTAGGTCCTTCAGCTTGAACACGGACCCTAGCTGCCGCTTCGTCGGCCCCAGCAGCGCCTCATCCTTCACCGCCACCAGCAGATCATCTACGTGCAACAGCACAATCACAGCCCCACCCCGCTCCATCTTAGTGAAGAGCGCCGGGTCGGCATATGAAGCCTCAAACCCCAGCCCCTCCAGCACCGACTTCAGCTTCTGGTGCCAGGCGCGCGGCGCCTGCCGCAACCCATACAGCGCCTTCCCCAGCCGGCACTTGAGATGCGGCGCACCCAGTGGGAACCCCGGCGGCTGATCTATGTAGACCGTCTCCTCCAGCTTGCCGTACAGGAACGCCGTCTTCACATCTAGCTGGTGTAGCTCCAGGCCCCAATCCGCCACTAACGCTAGCAGCGTCCGCAGTGAATCCATGGCCCCGGTTGGCGCGAACGTCTCCCCTACGTCCCCCTGCATGAAGCCCTTTGCCACCAGCTTGCGCGTCAGCACCCACTTGAGCGATATGCTGCGCTCTCCCGCTGGCAACGGCGCCAGCTCGAAGGTGCCGTGGTATTGCAGCGAGCTCAGCTCCTCGGAGATCGCCGCCAGCCACTGCTCCCGATCCGGTCCCGACAAGGCCTCCTCCACCAACGGCTCGTCATCGCCGCCGGCGCTGACGGCAGCGCCCGCCACATAGCGGTCCGGCGGGCGCAACTCCCGTCCGGAGCGTCGCGGGCCTGCCACAGCGATCTCCCCCTCATCCTCGCCCTCATGGGCGGCGCCCTCGCCGCCAGCCCCGCCAGCGGCGCCCTCACCGCCAGCCTCGGCCGCCCCTGCTGCGCCGGGGGCGACCAGCTGCGCGCCAGGCGCCTCAGCGCCCAGCCCCGCAGCCTCCGCCAGCGCGCCAGGCGCCTCAGCGCCCAGCCCCGCCCCCGCTGGCGGTGGCTCGCCGTCGCTGTCGCTGTCGCTGTCGCTGTCCTTGCTGGGGCTGTAGCTGCTCTCACGCAGAACGCCGTCGACTAGCGCCTGCATTTCGGCGGAGTGCTCCCGCAGCTCCCCCTGGCTGTGCTGCCATCCACGCCACTGCTCGTCAAATGTGACGTTGCAGCTCACCATAAGTTTGCCGTTGACGAGAATCTTGTACGACTGTCCATCCGGCTCGTAACTCATGAACCGTCCCTTGACGCTGACGGTGTCAAACTTGCCGCCCTGCTGAGGTGGCGGCTTCAGCACGTAAGCGGGGCAGCCGTACACGCGCAGCAGGCCCACGTCCGGCCGCGCACCCCAGAACAGCTCCCAGGGTGTCTTGTCCTTGCCCTTAACCGCTGTCCGGGGCTGAGCGATGAGCAGCAG
The DNA here is from genome assembly GCA_001662425.1 of Chlamydomonas sphaeroides. Classification (NCBI taxonomy): domain Eukaryota; kingdom Viridiplantae; phylum Chlorophyta; class Chlorophyceae; order Chlamydomonadales; family Chlamydomonadaceae; genus Chlamydomonas; species Chlamydomonas sphaeroides. Next base: position 77,118 of record BDDC01000254.1, on the reverse strand, counting down.
CTGTTCCGGTTCATGGATGGCCTGAACGATGAGTATCAGCCGGCCCGCCTGGCGCTGCAGGCGCAGAAGACGCTGACCCTGGACGACGCGGTGGAGTTCCTGAGGCTGAACCAGCCGAAGGAGAAGCCGCCGGTGGCCGCGGCCACACCGGGCTATGTTAAGCAGGCAGCGTGCAAGTACGAGGACAAGCAGCGCAGCAGCAGCAGCAGCAGCAGCAACTGGCCCGCTAACAGCCAGGCGAACAGCAGCAGCGGGGCTGGGCGGGGATCGGGAGCGCCGGGGAAGAAGCGGCTGTGTTACATCTGTAACTCAGACCAGCACCTGAAGGCTGAGTGCCCGCAGCGGGGCAAGCCCGAGGGTGGGGCGGGAGGCAGCGGAGGCACGGGTGACGGCGGCGGAGTCAACCGCCGCCGCTCCCTGCAGGTGTCGGCTGCTGCCCCCATCATGGCTGACGAGCCTTGCGCCTACTGCGCTGGCCAGCGCATCATCTTTGACTCGGGGTCAGCTCCGACAATTGTGACCAAGCCGGAGCTGGTGCACAACCTCGTGCCGTACAGCAACGAGGTGGACGGGATCGGGGGAGGGCTGGAGGTGACCGGCAAGGGCGACCTCGTGATTGAGACCGAGTTCGACGGCAGCAAGCGGAAGCTGCGGGTGCCGGCCTGGCTCTGCCCGGGGGCCAACCACAGCACGGTCTCGCTGGGGACCCTGATGGGGATGGGCTATGAGATGCGCGGCAAGGGCGACACGATGACCGTCCTGTACCGCGGCCAGCGGTGGCTGGAGGCCAAGCTGGAGAACCAGGTGCTCTACTTGACGGGCAGGGTGGTGCTGCCACCTGCCGTGGCGGCGGCAGTGCCCGGAGAGGTGCAGCCGCCGCCGAGCGGACCGGGCGCGGTGGCGTCGCCGGGGACGCCGCTGCCTGCCAAACAGGGCCTGGCGGCGGGCGTGCCGGTGATGCCGCGGCTCGGGGTCGCTGGGGTTGGGCTGGGGTCGGCGGGAGTCAGCTCAGCCAGCACAGCCAGCCAGCAGTCGGCGGCCGAGACCTGGCACCGGCGGTACGGAGACCCCCACCCGAGTGTCCTGGCGCACATGGTGCGCAAGGGGATGGTGTCGGGGATGGGGGGCGTGACAGCTCAGCAGTTTGAGGCGCTGCACGGCGTCGTGTGCAAGCCGTGCGTCATGACCAAGCAGGAGCAGCAGCCGTTCAGCCGCAAGCCGCGGTGCAGCAGTAGCAAGGCGCCGCTGGCGCTGATGCACATGGACATCGTGGGGCCGCTGCCGATGGGCTATGGCGGCACGCGCTATCTGCTGACTATCCTGGACGACTACAGCAAGTTCTCAGTCGTCAGGAGCCTCACGACCAAGGACGAGGTTCCGGGGATGATAGCGGCGGTGATCCAGCTGCTGGAGACCCAGCTGGGGGGCAAGGTTAAGCAGCTGCAGACGGACCGGGGGCGTGAGTTCCTCAACGCTGCGCTGCGGGCGTGGGCAAAGGCGCGCGGGACGCAGCACGACTTCTCGGCGCCGTACAGCCCGCAGCAGAACGGCGCAGCTGAGCGTCTGAACAAGACCCTCATCACCAAGGTGCGGATGCTGCTGTTCGACGCAAACCTGCCGCCGTACCTGTGGCCGATGGCGGCGAACGCAGCCAACGTGCAGCGCAACGCCTTGTCGTAGAGGACCACCGCCAGGTCGAAGCGGAGCTGATAGCTGTCGATGGTCTCGCCCGGCAGCATCTTGAAGTTGTGCCAGGCCCGCTCGGCCTGACGAGAACCGTTTCTTCAGGTCCTCCCAAATCTCTGATGCCTTGTTGTCCTGGTACTTGATTAGCAGCGTCTGCGGCACTCGCACCAGTAGAATGCCCGCCGCCTTCTCATCCGCTGCCTTGCCGGCAGCGCTGTCCGGCGCGGAGATAGCGGCATAGACCGCTCCCTCCTTCAGCGCAGCTGAGGCATTTGCGAACCACAGCTCCCGCTGACCTGGTGTACCCTGAAGCAGGGCCCACTCAGCCTTCCGCTCCTCAGAGCTCAGTTTCCCCATTAGCCCTACTGTCGCAGTAAAGGCTAAGCACAGCGTTATTACCCCTAACGCTCGGGGCTCATAACCTGTTAGCGAATTGCACTGTGAGGCACGTCTTGCATTACGGCTCTTACAGCTTGTACTGTCACCTAGTACCGTGGGAGTAGCTTGTACGCAACTACTACTTGGCTCGGTGTTCCACCGGGCCTTAACACAGTCGGGTGCCGTACCCGCGGCCCCCTCCTTAGAATGCCGTGGCCCCGCGTCCCGTGCCTGGCCGCAAACCCTCTGTCCGATAACACTACGCCTCTGGTTGTCAACGGTACATGGTCGGGTAACGCGGTTGTGCTGTGACGTCGTGCGGGTGTGATGACGCTTCGCTGCGCATACGCGCCGGACGTCAGTCCTCCCTCGTGCTGTCTCGCGTGCGCCCGCACGTCGGTTTTTTGGTTTCAGGCCCACAACGGGCAGCAGAGCAGCAGTCCGCCGCAGGGGCTCATTCAGCTCGATCGCAACCACCACACCACGACCCCTCCGCATCGCCCCACCTACCATCGGACTGTCTTGAGTGCCTTTACCGCAACACCGCTCGCTCGTATTCACCATAGCAGCGGCGGCGACGGCAGCGGCAGCTGCTGCCGCCGCGCCGCACCTCTCCTTCCCCAGCACAGTGCGCGAGGACCTCCGAGGATCACTGCTGCGGCGGCCTGCCGCTATGCCCGCCACCACGTATCGCACACGTACGACCTGCCTGCCGAACAGCCCACCGCCTAGACTAACAGCCAAACACGCATCGCGAGCCACAGCGCTTGTACTGCAGGACACCCTGCACTCAATTTCCACTCTGACGATATGGTCCAGACCAACAACAAACGATTGCGCGAAGGCAGCACGGTGTCCGGTGGCCCAGACCGGTAGTGTACAGCTCCCAAGCTAGGAGCGCCTCATGGGCCCGGCCGCCATCACGTCAGCAAGCCGAGTCAGCAGCCGGAGCCGTGGCGCCGCCGACCGCCAGCGGCAGCAAGGCCGCCCCAAGGAGCCGCGACGACGCCCTGGCTGCGGCATCGCCCGCCAGCGCTTTCGTGGTGTTGCCGAGCGTCTTCTTTCTTCCGCAGCGTCACCCCACGCCGTGCCCAGCGCAGCAACGCCAGGCAGCGCCTCCCCTACCTGCAGCCTCGCCCTCGGCGTGTTAGGCGGTGCGCCGCTGGGCCCCCGCTCAGCAGCACCGTGGCATCGACCGCCTGCGCGGCGGCCTCCCACGACTCAAGGACAAGGGCATCAACGCACACGCGCTTCCTCGCGCCCTTCCTCTCGCGTGCAATACCCACCATATGACGTCAGGTCACTAGCTGCAGCACGTAGCGTTAGCACTGCGCGCAGTAGCTGTAGTCGGAGCCGTACGACGGCCCCTGCAGCTGCACGCAGCCCGGCCGCGAGCCGTAGCCCGCGTCTTCCAGAAGGCAGGGTGTGTCCAGGATCTGGGGGCCGGAGGGGAAAGGGAGGGCGCGGGCACGGGTTCCCAAACACAGTCCTATGGTCAGGCGGGGCCGAGGAGCTGGGGCTTGGTGAGGACATGGCGTGGTCAGGGCCTGCAGGCCCTCGCACAGGCCCCTCGGCGCCCCAACGCCCAACCCAGCTCCTCAGCCCCCGGGCCCCTCTCCCCCGCCTCCTCGGCCCACTCTTTGCCCCACCTTGAGCACCAGCTCCTCGAACGCGTTGGCCACCGCCACATTGGCCTTGGCCGAGGTCTCAACGAACAAGCACCCATGCCGCCGCGCAAAGTCTGAGCCTGCGGCGCCGAGGGCCAGCGCGGCGCGGATGAGCGCGAGGAGGGCGAGGGCGGGGGCTCATAGGGCGGGGGCTCCGAGGGCGGGTGTGCGCACACGCATGTGACCAGGGGGGGGCAGGGGGGGCGCGGCGGCCGGCACAGCCTGCGCCTCGCCAGCCGCAGCGCAGCAGCCGCGCGACGAGCGGGCTACTGCCTGCCGCCCCCTCGCCGACCCACCTTCGTGCCAGCTCACGCGCCTGGCGTCGCCCTGGAAGGCGGGCAGCGAGGCATGGAGCGGGTCGCGCGATGCATGCATGTCGTGCGGCTACCCAGACACCACACTGCCAGAGCCCCAGCCGCATCGCGCAGGATGTTCGCCCCTTGCCACGGCCCCTCTCCCGGCCCTCTTTTCACCGGCTGCCTCCTCCTGCGCTTCCCCTCCTTCTCCAGCCCCCTGCCAATCCCCTGCCAAGCTACGCACCACGTCAACCTTGTTGGCCACCACCATGCGTACGGCAGCCTCCTCGGTGCCATACAGCTCCAGCTCCCGCATCCACTGCTCCTCAAGGTGCTGCGGCGGCCGCCGGGGCGGGGCGGGGCGAAACAGGGCGGGGCAAGCTGACGGGAGCCGGGGGAGGTAGGAACGCTGCGGGCCCGGCGGGGGGCGCAGGGCTGTGCATGTGGTGCGACGGCGATGCTCGGCCATGCACGCACCGCAAAACCCACAGCTGCGCACGGGCGCCACAGCGGCTGCCCAAGAGCACCGCCTGGCCTGGGCCCCGAGTGCGCCGCCCGCAGCCTTACAGTGAGCGTGTCTGGGCGCGAGACGTCATAGACTGCGGGGGCAGGGGCGGCACGTCACGAGCGGCACGTCACGAGCGGCACGTCACGAGCAGAGCGCGTCTCAAGGCACGCTGCGGGCATGCTCCGGCTGGCCGTCTCTCCCGCCGTCGCCCTGGTGCCTGCAGCTGCCAAGCTGTCCGCCTCCACTTCACTGCCCGACCCCACCCTTGCCCCTCACCCAGGATGATGCCCTTGGCCCCGCGGTAGAAGGTCGACGTGAGCGTGCGGAACTTCTCCTGCCCCGCCGTGTCCCAGATCGTCAGCTTGACGCGCTTGTCGAACACGTTCAGCCGCTTAACCGCAAAGTCAACGCCTGCGGCCGGGCAGGGCAGGCATGTACCGTGGGAGTAACGAACCAGCTTGCAAATCTCCGAGCGTAAGCCCGAGCCCAAAGCTGCAGGGCAGGGGCGCAGCGGCTGGCTAGCTGGCTTCGCGCGCTGGGTCCGCGCCCTCCCAACGCTGCCTAGCCGCCGCATGGGGCTGCAGGTAGCCGCTCTATGCGGCACCAAGGCGCTGCGCCTCGGTGGCGCACAGCCCAGCTGTGCCAGCCACTCAGCTTGGGCAGCTGCTGGGTCGCGCTCGCCTATGGTGCTCGTGCAGCTGCTGGGTCATGCTCGCCTATGGTGGAGGCGACCTTGTCATCAAAGCTGTCGTGCGCGAAGCGGGTGAGCAGGCAGGTCTTGCCCACACCCGAGTCGCCCAGTAGCAGGATCTGGCGGGCAGGGGGGCGAGCGCCGGGTCAGGCATCGGGCCCAGACTCGGCAGCGCTGACCGGGAAGCTGCAGGGGGGCCCTGTAGGGCTGCAGTGATGACGGGCAGTGGGGTGGTGGTATTGTCGGTGTGGAGGGCTGGCTCGGGGGAAGCTGTCAGCGGTGGCGTAAGAGCGCTGTGCATGAGCCTCACGTAATCCAAGCGGGGCGGATAGGTCATGGCGCGGGGCAGCCCGCACCTTCAGGGTGTAGTCTACGGCGCCCTCAGCGGGCGGCAGCTCCACGGCCATGTAGAGGCTGTGGCGCTGGGGGTGTGCTAGGGCATCAGGTGGAGCTGTGGTGCTGCCGTGGTTGACTCAGGCTGGGCAGCGGGGTGGGCGATAACTCCACGCAAAGCCCGTTGCCGGCCGCACAAGCTTCTCCCTTGGCACCAAGGACTCAGGTGCGTCCCGAGGGTAAAGCGAGGGGTTGAGTTGCAGCAACCGCCCGCGATGCGCGGGAGCGCCTGTTCGCGCTGGTGCAAGATTACCGTAGAGTGAGCTAACGCTACGCGAATCGCTAGTGTCTTGTGTCATTGATTGGTGCGAGAAACCAGGTCTGAGAGCGATTGCTGGGATGGTCGCTAAGCGCGGGCTGCCTTTCCCTCATACCCACCGCAACCTCACGGAAAAACACAAACATAATACTGTAACACACACATTCAATCATAACTTCAAAGCTTAAGCTAAGAAGCAGAGCCAAGAACAAGAGAGCTCATTCGCAGCCCGCACCTCGTGTGCGCGGCCTCCGCTCCTTCCTCCTCCCAGCCACAGCCGCGCCTCACCGACTGAGTTCTCGCTCTAGCGCACGCGCGCAACCAAGGGACACCTCCGACCCCACCCTCAGCCAGTATGGGCCGAACGGACCGCACGAACGAGGGGCGAAATGTCCAGGCCCTTTCCAGACAGATAAAGGCGCTGGGCCTCTCCAGGAAGTCGAGGTGCGAGTGACCACATCGACGGCTTCCTGGAGCTGCTCACGCCCGTGCTCCTGCCGCTCCCGTCGGTGGTAGACGCTGATCGTACCTATGATATGGAGCGTCTGGGGCTGTGCGTAGTGAACACGCACTGTTGTGATGTGCTGATGTGCTGACGTGATGTGCTTCCCGGCACGCTGCAGGTCCTATGCCAACAATTTGCACGATATCGATTCGATGTCAGTGCTTACGGTGGCCTCGGAAGATGCCTTTGATGACACCTCGTGTGTTGGCGAATCCACGGCTCTGCCAACGGTGGCCATCCCTGAGTACTCGGACGCCTCGGACGGCAGCGACTACGACGGCAGCTCTCCCAGCTCATCGAGCTCTCCGGACTCGCCGCGGCTCTCGTATCAGAGCCCTACCGGTCTGAGTGCTGAGGTGCGCCAGCTGCTGGAGTTGCGCTGTTGCGGGCGTGCAGCTCATGCCGTCCGTCCCTTTTTATTATGCAGGACCTGGAGTTCTTACAGCAGTACGGGCTAGAGCGCTGCACGAGCCTTAAGGAGCTCGGACAGGGCGGCTATGGAACCGTCGACCTGGTGCAGGTGCGGCGAACGCCGTTGCGCGCTGTTGCGCTTCCGTTGTCATAAGGTTTCGGCGGCCCCAGCGGCCCCGAAGGCGTCACGGCGAATGATGTGGTTCGACAAGAGCTACCGCATTCATGACCGTTGATTTGATCGCCCGTTTTCCCGTCACCACAGATCGCTCTGCCCAGCGGCCGCACGATTGCCGCTGCCCGAAAGTCGATTCACTCTCCGCTCTACGCCGCCCCTCGCTATGAACGCGAGCTCAAAGGCCTCCTTCTGGGTGCTGAGTGCCGTGAGTCCAGGGCTATGCGCATCTCTTTTGCTGTGGGTGCAGCCGCTGCGCTCGAACCAGCGCGCCTGTAGTTGTGTCTGCCCGGCGCACCACCCGTGCCTGACCGAACTCGGCCCTTATCCGTCATTCCGTCTCTCTCGGCCTCCCGCAGCCTTCATGGTGGACGTATTTGCGTCGCGCGCCACTGATGACGGCTCGTACGAATTCCTGCTGGACTTCGCGCCGAACGGCTCGCTGTACGACATGTTGAAGGCACTGGAGCAGCGCCGCCGCGGCAAGGAGAAGCTTCTCATGCCGGTGCCCCGCCTGCAGTACTACATGGCCTGCTTGCTGACGGGGCTGCACTTCGTGCACAGCCGCGGCTTCGCGCACCGCGACGTCAAGCCGGTGAGGGCAGCAGACGTTGCCACCAATATGCTTGCGCTGGTCCACAATGTGCCCTACGGTCAGGCCAGGCCTTCACGACTCCGCTGTTGATTGACGTGCGCTGCCTGCTGCCTCGCCGCCCGCCCCTCACCCGTGTGCAGGCCAACGTGCTCATGGCCGCCAACGGCCGCCCGCAGCTGGCGGACACTGACTCGATGGACGCCGTGACCGTGACCAAGCGCGCCGGCACCACCAGCTACCAGTCGCCCGAGCTGTGGCGCGCCTCGCTGCAGGGCCCCGGCTACACGGCCGACAAGGCCGACATGTACGCGCTGGGCATCACGTTTGCGGAAATGGCCTGCTTCCCGGCCGGCAGCAACGGCAAGCTTCAGGCGCTCAAGGACGACCCCGCCGCTGCCATGCCCAATTATGTGCCGGCGGAGCTGAAGGATCTGCTGTGCGGCCTGCTGGCGGCCTCGCCCGCCAAGCGGCTGAGCGCGGAGCAGGCCATGGCTCACAGCTTCTTCGCCGGGCTGGACTGGACCACGCTGGCGGAGGGGCCCATGGGCTTCCACGTGCAGCTGCGTGCCCCCGAGGTCGTGGCCGCGCCCTAGTTGCGCTCGTGCCGCGCGGCAGCGGGCGGCTCGAGCTTGCAAGCCCCGGCGCGCGGTGCTGCGGCAGGACGCGCTGTTGGGGGCTTGTTGTGAGGCTGTCCGCGTTGCGCCCGTGCTGGTCAACAGGCGGGCTCGGGGCAACGCGGCGCAGCGAGCGGGCCGGTCCTGTGTGTTCCACGCATTGACAGGTCGGCAAGCATGTGGCTCTGCGCTTGGCATAGTTGCGGCACGCGCCGATGTCCCATTGTTTCGAGCGTAATGGGAGCGTGGTCCTGAAGAGAGGAGAGAGGAGAGCGAGGAGAGCGAGAGCTTCTTTCGAGTCACCCGTGGCATGCGGCACCCCTTGGGCTGCTCCCTTCCCCTGCACACCGGCATTGCTGGCTCCTTTCGGATTGCGGACCTGCGCTGTGTTGGCGTCGGGTGGGCACTGGTCCTTGCGGATGCGACCTGCCTTGGCGGGTTAGGGTGGTGCGTGTGTCCTGGGTTGTGTGTGTGTGCGACTTCAAGCATGTGTGGCTGCTGTGTTCCGGTACCACGAATTTGTGTTCCTGCATCCTGGAGTGGGTGCGTGGCAGGCGCGTCGGCGCGTCACACAGGGCGCTTGCGAAGAGAAACCGCTACAAGCTTCGGTGCAGTACCGTATGCGTCTGCTGCGCGACGGGCGTAGGGGCGCGCTCAATAAGGCAGCGATATTGCTGCAGGGGCGCACAGTCGTCTTATAAGTCCTGTGTCGGTTGCTTGGCCTCAGACAAGGTTGAGGGAGAGGGGCGGGGTGGGAGTGAGGTCGGCATGCCGCATCAGAGGCGTTTCGTGGAGACAATTTCGTGGTAAGATGGAAGAGCCATGGGCGCCTCTCGCGGGGCTGTCGTTGAGCTATGAGGCCATTTATTCGCGGAGTGCTGGGAGACCGTGAAGCCTTCTCTTCATCGCAGGACGTGCGTTTAGCTTTCTTATCCTTATGTCTGTCGTGACCGTACTGCCTCTTGTCCGTCCGTGTCCGTGGGTTGTCGGGAGGTGTGTGGGTGTTGGTGGGGGTGCGAAGTAAGCGGTGCACTGTGGCGGAGGCCAGCGCAGTTGCACGGCGGGACGCCAAGCAAAGGAAAGCGGTAGCCTACGAGACTGCGTTGTGCTGTGGATGGTGTGTGCGGTGTGGCGGCGGCCATACGGCGAGCCGGCCGTATGGCGGTGTGACAGGTCTCCATTGGCGTAGTGGCTGTCTGCGTGATGGCGGTTCGTGTGGAGGCGGGCGGTGAGACGACGGCGCATGAGGGTCCGGTGCGCGTATTTCGTAACGTCGCGGGTGAGGTGAGGCGGTCTGCGGACGATTCTAGCAATGTTGATGTGGGATAGGCTCTGCGCCATCGTACCGAGGTAGCTGCGTATGACATGTTGGTTAGCTTACAAATACACGTATGTTGGCGACAGATGCTGCGGCCTGACACCGGATGCCGTGACTAAACACCTCATCCAGCAACAAATCTACAACTGTGTAACGGTTGAAACCATATGCGACCAGCACAAGTGGGGGCAAGCGGCAGGCAGAGTCCCGGAAGGTGCGGGAGTCTGGCGCCGCGGCAGGGCGCTGGTAAAGCACTGGTTGGGACCTCAGGAGAGGGACACACTGGAAGTCCCCCGACGTCCCATTTCCTCAGCTGCCAATCAGCTTGATGCGGACGCTCAGCACATCCTTCTACGCCACATCCCTGCTAGAAGGCTCTGCGGTCGCTTGTACCACATGTCCTCTAGACGACGACGACGTACGCGCAGCTGGCGGCGGCGGCGGCAGCTTAACCTCGACATCCCCGCTCAGCCCGTACCAGCCGTCCCACGCCGCCGCCTTGGCCGTGGTCAGGCTGACTAGCGAGGCGGCGGGCGTGCGCACCAGCAGCTGCAGCGCCTGCTTGAGCGACACCAGGCTGCCGTAGTTCTGGGGAGGCGGGGCAAGTGGGGAGGGGCCAGGCCAGGAAAGGTCGCGTGGGCAAGGAGCAGGAAGCCGGTGTCGACCCAAGCACGGCGAGGTGGCACAGGAAACGGGCGCCAGCGCAAGGGCCTTCGCACAAGCTTCACAGCACAGGCTGCGGGAGCACTGCGGCTCTGACGCAGGCACACTTGCGACGTTGCTAGTTCACCTGGTCGGGTTGTTGAGGGTAGCTCGATGCATATGCCATGGGTGCGCCAGCGTATCACGCAGCGGCCTGTCATAGCCGCTTCACCACTGCCCCTCGCCTCCCCTCTGGCCGCCGCGCCGCCACGCCTCCCCCGGCCCAACCCGAACCCCAACCCCCACTCTCACACGCCTCCAACACACAGCCCCCCCCCCGCACCTGCAGCAGCCACACCACGGTGTTGTCCCACTGCTCTGCCGGCACAGCCAGCTGCGAGGCCTCCACCTCATGGTGCGCCGCCACCTCGCCCATGGTGGCGCCCTCCCAGTCGAACAGCCCGCTCACGCTGACGTTGGCCAGCAGCCGCACCACCTGGCGGCAGAGGGGCGTACCGAAGTGGTGGCGGCATGACAACAAGCTTGGCCGAGCCGAGCGACGCGATGACGTCAGGAACAGGCGCACGCCCTGGTCTCCCCGCCCTGTGTTTGCCCGCCTGCGCCTCCCTGCCCTGCGCCGCACCTCGGGGTTGCCCAGCGACTCGTTGGCCACCGCCAGCGACAGCCGGTAGTAGCCGCTGGCGGTGGCACCGGCCGCGGCGGTGAAGGCCAGGCTGGGCGGCGTCAGCGCCGTCACGGTGATCGCCATGGCCATGTGCGGGTATAGCGTGGGCAGCTGCGGCACCAGCAGCGCCAGCACGTCCTGAGGCAGGGGGCAGCGGGGGGGGAGGGCAGGGGCGGGGAGAAGGGCTGAGCGCAGGCCCGCGTGCTGGGCGCTGCAGGATGCACAGCGCCTGGCCCTGCCCCCCGCGGCTCACGGTGGTGATGGACAGGCCCGGCACGGTGCCGTCCTTGATCGTGAACGCCAGCTTGCCCGACCTGGGGGCCGAGGGACGGCGGCCGGAGGCTTTGCCCTTGCCTGACGAATGGCTAGCCCTGTGCTCGACAAACAGCATATCAGAGCGTCGCACGGGACTTGGGCGGCTGCGCAACCGCCGGGCCCAACAACCACCGGCTGGCGCACCGGTACATGCCCCACAGCAGGCAGTTGGCGGTTGCCTCGTGCACCAGCACCGACACCATGGACGGCTCCGAGCCCAGCTGCGCGCCGCTGAGCGGAAGCGGCGAGGTGGCGAAGGGGCACGCCTCGGTCTGGACCAGGCCCGGGCCGCCGGCGGCAAAGGCTGCTGTTGCTGCTGCTGCGGCGGCGGCGGCCAGGCTGCGGCGGCTGCGTCGCTGCGGCAGGGGGCGCTGCTCCGAGGCCGAGGGCGAGGGCGAGGGGCCGTCCGGCAGCTCCACCTGGCCGGGGCGGGGCGAGCAGGGGGTTTGAGGGAAGGGAGCGGGGAGCTGCTCGCCGGGGTGGGGAGCAGGCAAATGCCAGCCCCAGCCGCGGCTCCCGCAAAGTGCCTGCCTGCATTACTTGCGCTGCATACCGGTAGCCCCCCGAGCCTCAGTGTGCTCCGCCGCCCGCCCTCGCCACGCTGCCTGCAACTTCCCCACCTTCCCCGACCCTCCCCCCAACCTGGCCGTAGCCCTGCACCAGCACGTAGTCGGCCGTGTAGATGCTGTAGTCGAAGGCGGCGCTGAAAGGCAGGCCGTGGATCTCCAGGTGCGTGGGCAGCGAGCCCAGCACCGCATTTAGGCGGGACGGCACGTCGGTGTCCAGTGCCCCCGACACGCCGTTCTGGACCTGCACGTGGGGGAGGTAGGGGGAGGGGGGCGAAGGAGGGGAGCAGCGCGGGCGGTTAATGAGCGAGGGAAGGCTGGGCCGAGCGGGGACTTGCGGATGGGCAGCGGTGATTGCGGTGTCGTACGTTCTGCTCCTGCGCCGTCGCGGCGCAGCTCCCGTCCCTCGGAAGTGCCCCGAGCACGAGCGCCCCGACAACCGGGACACCCGGGCCGTGCCCCACCGGCAAGATCGCCAGGAAGGCACACCAGTTTACCTTTCCCAACACGTGTTCACACACATACAGCAGCGCTGCGACAATGACTTCTGTCCACCTTGGGGCCCCATCCGCAGCCCAGACGCTGGAGTAGCTGGTGACAGCGTCCGGTGACCCCCGGATGCGGCCCCAGGCACCCGACGAGGCCAGCAGCCACCCTGGCGTGTGCGCCGCGGGCGAGCCCCTGGCCCTGGCCCCGCCCCTCTCCGACTCCACGTCCCCGCATCCCATCCGCCTGCAGGCCGCTTGGGGCTGCCAAACTTGTCTGCCGCAACCGTCGCCTGCGCCTGCTCCCCTTCTATCCTCCCTTCTCACTCCGCCTCCCTCCCTGCCCCTCGCCCACCTGGCGCTTGATGACGTCGTTGAATAACGTCATCACCGCCTGGTATAGCCAGTCGGCGCTGCCACAATGGTGGTGGGGAGGGTCGGAAGGCCGGGTAGAGGAAAGCAGATTGAGGCGGCGGCAGAGGAACGCCTCCGCCAACTCCCTCTCCCTCCGCAGTACCCCACCCCTTCCCCACCCCTTCCCCCACCCCGACCTGCCCCTGCCGCACCTGTAGGAGTGGATGCGGAGGTCCACCTGGCGGCGGGCCGGGGCGGGGCGGGGAGGGCGCCGAGGGGTGCAGCAGCCGGTGTCACTCCGCAGCATGCAGCCAGACCACCCGCCCGCGTTGGCCCCGCCCGGCCCCGCCCCGCACCCCCACCGCTACTGCTACCGCCACCGCCCCCCATCCAGCCCTCCGCCGCCGCGCATCCCTGCCATGCGCCCCTCCGCACATCCCCACCTCCCCGCCGCGTCCCTCTCACCGACTCAAACACGCTGTTGGCGCTGACCACCTGCAGCTGCGGCTTCTGCAGCGCCTCGTCCTTGCGCACATCGAACACCCAGTCGATGGTGCCGCCTGGCATGGGGGCCGGGGGCCAAGGGGGTGCCTTGCAGCAGCGGGCTTTTGGTGGCCGCGGGCTCTCCACCCTATCACCCGGCAAGGGGAAAGAGGGGCTGCAAGCGGGGCACGGCATGGCCAGGGGCACGGCGCCTGGTGGGTAGCTGCAGGGCGGGCGGTGCGGCGGCAACGACGGCGGCAGCCGCCAGAGAGGGCGGTTGGTCGGAGGGGGCCGGGGCCGTGGGCGGCGTCATGCGTCACACCTCCAAGCAGCAGCTCTGCGTCGCCGGTGCCCGACAGCGCGCCCTTGGACCAGTGCCACCTGCACGGGCGGGGCGGAGCGGCCAAGGAGGGGCTGACGGCGCAAGGAGGGGCTGACGGCGCAAGGCCCAGGTAGGGGCACGGCTGCTGCTGCGCGCGGACCGCGGGGCGGCGCGGCACGGGTGAGCTCAGCTTGCTCGAGAGCTTGGAGGTGTCGGCTCCTGCCTCACCCAAAGGTGATGTGTGCGGACATGTCGGCCGCCAGCAGGTGGAAGAAGCCGTCGCCCAGGATGGTGCTGCGGCAGGGGAGCACAGTAGAAGTGGAGAGGTAGGTCAAGCAGAGTGGGGAGGGCGGAGGCGGCGAGCGGGAGGGCCCGCAGAGCGTGGGGCTCCATCCGCGCAGTCGGGTGCCGTCGGCTGAGCGCAAGGCGCGACTGGCTGCGACAGAGCTGCGGTACCCACAGGTTGGCAGCCGCGGGCGGCGCGGTGAAGTTGGTGACGGTGATGTCGGTGAGCGCCAGCTCAAAGTTGCCCACGATGGGGATGCTGAAGGTCTTGCTGACGTCGGGAACGCTGCGGGGAGGGGGAGGGGAGGGGAAAGCGCGTGTGTGTTCGTGTGTAGCGACAGCAGGCGGTGGCGCAGCGCAGGGGGCTGCGGTACGAGGCCTGCTGGGAGCCATGGCGGGTACCCCGCGCCCGCCCCCCGGGCCCCCAAAGCTCCCCACGCGCCCCCAACCGGCCCCGCCCGGACGGCGACATCGTGCACGAGCCAGCCCTCACCGCTGGCCAACCAGCTTCTGGTCGAGGAACAGCAGCGCAACGCCGATGGAGTAGTCGAGCCTGAATATGGATGGACAGGAGCAGGGATCCAGGCATGGGCGCCGCTTGCCTGCTCCCACCGCGGTTACGCGTGGACGCCTTCCCCCGAGCCCTAGTGTGCGGGGCCTGATCCCGGGTTTACGCTTACAGGCGCTGCCGGGCCGCGAGCGCGATGCCCGCTGGCGTGTCGCTGAGAAGAACGTCAGTCGCCGACAGCACAGAGGTATGTGAGGGAAGGTGCTCGGCATGGCTCTTCGCCGATGCGCTCGCGGCCTCGTCAGCGGTCGACTCGCTACGCGAGCGGTGCCAAATGCTCCATGAAGCTCCACATGATGCGAACTGGGTAGCGGCGATGAGTGCAACGGCAAGCGTTGCAAGACGCCCCTGCGTCTTCGCCATGCTGCGCGCCCTCGGACTGCCCCTGCCCCCGCCCGCGTGGGTTCGGTTTCTCAGGTGTGATGCTGCTCAGCTGACTGGTCGTTCCGCTGTCTGTAGTTCGGACGCGTGTATGGCAGATGTGGCCCTGCAGATGGCCTCCGAGCACAGCAGCGTTTGTGGATGTGGCAAAGTCTCTCAGACAGTTACACTTATATGCACGCCATGGATAC
>BDDC01000254.1:24059-43904 GCA_001662425.1 Chlamydomonas sphaeroides | reverse complement strand
CGGGGGGGGGGGGGGGGGGGGGGCAGTCCCTGCGTCTTCTGCCCGCGGCCCCGCCTCCTCGCAGCCAGCCACGGTCCCCGGCCCCACCGGGGGCCCACCTGCTCCTCGCCCAGCGACACGATGTAGCGCACCGCCGCCCACACGCCCGGCAGCCCGGGCAGGTCTGCGGGCGGACGAGGCGGAGCAGCATGGCAGCAGGGGCAGCAGCAGGGGCAGCAGGGGCAGCAGGGGCAGCAGGGGCAGCAGGGGCAGCAGGGGCAGCAGGGGGCGTCGGCGCCGGCGGAGCGCAAGCCCCCGGCCCGCAGTCAGGCAGCAGCGCCGGCATCCTGCACCATGTGCACCCCCGGGGCAGCCCTTGGATCTGCTATCAACACCATGACCAAGTCGACTTGCTGTCATCGATAAGCTGCAAAAACGCTGTCCACAGAGATGCGCTGGCAGCCCCAGAGGCTCCCACGAGGCCGAGTGCAGCCAGAGCCACGCACCCGCCGCCGCGCCGCGCGCAGGCCTCGGCAGCGACGCCGGCTCCTGGCTGAGCCTCCGCAGCAGCTCCAGGCCCTGCTCGTGGCGACCGTGCGCCTTGTACAGCGCGGCCAGCTCGGCGTACATGCCCGCGCCCGACAGGTCCTGCGAGGAAGCGGCGGCGAGGTGAGGTGCGGTGACGCGGCGTGAGGCGAGGGAGGAGCGGCAGGGGCCAGGGGGAGCGGAGGCAGGGGGTGGGATGGCAGCGCCCAGGTACCGCCGCAACACGCCTCCCCCCAACTCCGCACACCGCCGAGCCCTGCACCCAGCCACTCCACCACCGCGCCGGCCCCCCTTGCCAGCCTCTCTGCCTCCTCTCCTACCTACCGTCTCGCGCTTCCTCACGCCGTCCGTGCTTTCGCAATCCCTTCGCACCTCCTCTCCCGCTTGCCGACCCTTCATCCGTCGCTTTCAGCTGCCTCCCTTCCCCTCCCGCTTGCCGACCCTCCTTCCCGCCCGCCCGCCGCTCACCGCCTCGCCCTCCTGCAGCACGATGTGGTTGGGCAGCTGCACGAAGCGCAGCAGCGCGCCGCTGTCGGGCAGCGGCAGCAGGCAGCGCACGATGGCGGTATCCAGGCACGCCAGCAGCTGCCGCGGAGGCGGTGGAGGCGGCGACGTGGACGCCAGGGCCACCTCGCCGCCCTCGACGGCAGCCTCTGGCGCCGCCGCCGCCATCGCCGGGTGCACCGGCGCAGGTGCACCGGCAGCGGCGGCCCTCCACTCCGCGCCCGGCGGCGCCTCCGGCACCTCCGGCGCCGCCGCCTGCAGCGGCTCCTCCGCCAGCGCGGCCATGGCTCGCGTGCGGTGGCTCATGATGTACGGCAGCAGCTGCGCCACGGCCGTGACGTAGGCCTCGCCGGTGGGCTCGGCCACTGCCGGCAGCGGCTGGCCGGCGGCGCAGGTGGGCAGCAGCGGCCGGAAGCGGGGCGCCACCAGGGAGGGCAGCAGCCGCAGCAGCACCAGCGCGGTGGTGGACCTGCCCGGGCGGTGGCGGCGGTGGCGGCGGTGGCGGCGGTGGCGGCGGTGGCGGCGATGGCGGCGGGTGCAGCGACTCACGCCCGACCTAGCAGTACCGTGGACCAACGGCCCTCCCGCGCGCTCGGCCTCCGTCCATCACCACGCAGCCCGCCAGGATGCAGCGTCCCTGCCTCCGCCACCCCTGCCCAGGCGGCTCTCCGGCATGCGGCTTTCCCCTGCCCGCAGCTCGCCCCCTGCGAAGCCCTCCCGCCTCCCTCAGACGCCGCCCTGGGCACGCCCACCTGCACAGCGCCAGCTGCGCCATGCCGTCGTCGAACTCGCCCGCCGCAAACAGGTAGTGGCCGTACGCCAGCCGCAGCCGTTCCTCCAGCAGCGCGCGCCGCCCAGCCCAGCGCTGCGTCCCCCGCCGCCGCGCCGCGCCGCCGCCCCCCGCGTCGCCCGCTGCCGCTGCCGCGCCCCGCGCGGGCGAGGACGGTGAGGCCGCGGCCCGCCCGCCCCGCGCCCGCCCGCGCCCCGGCTCCGCCTGCTCCTGCCACAACGAGCCGCCGCCGTCGCCCGGGCCGCTGCCGCCCGCAGAGCCGGCCCGCGGCTCCCCGCTCCGCCTCCGCGCCGACGGCTCGTCCGCGCCCCCGTCCCCGTCCTCCGCCTCCGCCTCCGAGCCCGAGTCCGACACCAGCGCCGCCAGCGCCAGCGCCTCGCCGTACTCGCCCAGCTCCGCCAGCGTGCGCGCCTGCTCCTCCAGCGGCACGGGCGTGAGGCGGTAGATGGTGGTGGGCGCGGCGGGGGCGGCGGCTGGGCCGGGCGCGGGCGGCAGGGAGGAGAAGGTGAAGGCCGTGGCCAGGACGGCGGCGGCGGCGGAGGCCGCGATGGAGGTGGGCGTGGCGGCGCCGCTGGTGGAGGCGTTGGCGTTGGCGGCGGCGGCGGCGGGGGTGGGAGATGCGGGTGCGGCACCGTCGGCATCGGGACCTGCGGGTGACGCGGGAGAGACGACAGGCGCGTCAGCGGACCGCGAACCCGACAGCCCGTCCTGCATAGCCGCAAAACCAGCCTCCCGGCTTCAGCGCGATCGTCATCCCCACACATCGCGCCGCTGCAGCCACCCTCCTCCCCGCACCGCCCCTGCTGCCCTCCCGGACACCACACACCCGGCGCCAGCGGCGGCGCCGCCACGAACACCGCGCCGCTGCCGCCGTCCTCGTCGGGCGCGGGCGGCAGCGGCCGCGGCGGCTCGCTCAGCGCCAGGCGCTGCACCACGTGGCCCTCCGCCAGCCGCCGCAGCGAGCGCACCTCCACGCCGCTGCCCGTGAGCGCCACCGCGTAGGGCCCCGCCGCGGCCAGCGCCTGGGGCGACACGGGGCGGGGCGGGGCGGGGCGGGGCGAGACGGGGCAGGGCGGGTCCGAGCACGTTGGTGTATGGAGGGAGGCGCCGCCCCTTGCCCGGCAGGCAGCGGCTCCGGTTCCCACCCCACCCCAGCCGCTGCCACAGCCGTGGGCCCTCTGGCGCCCTCGCTGCCGCCCGGCTCCCACCCACTGCCGTCCGCCCTTTGCTCCCCTCTGCCCAGCGGCCCGCCTCACGCTCACGGCCTGCCGCCCCGCTGCCCTAACCCCCACCCCTACTCGCAGCCCTGCTCCGCCCCGCGGCCCCACCTGCAGCGGCTCCGACCAGGCCACGTGGCGGCGGCGGCTGAAGGCGCGGTCGCGGACCGACCAAAAGTAGGCGCCCGCGTCCCGCGCCAGCAGCACCTCACCGGGGGCCTCGTCGGGAACGGCCGGAGAGGCGGAGGCGGCACCGCCCCCCGAGGCGCCCCCCGCCGCCGGCGCCCTGGTCGGCGGCGGCAGCGGCACCGCCAGCGGCACGGGCGCAGTGCCGGAGGGGCACATGTCCGTCACCACGCCTGCGAGGTGGTGGAGGCGGCAGGGGACGTGGGACGGGGCGCGGCCTTTGCTGGCGCGCTGGCGAAGGATGCGCGCTTGACGTAACACCTGCCTCCACCTTTCCTCCACCTTTCTCCATGCTTGCTGCAGCCGCACTCCTCCTCGCCCCCCCTCCCCTCACCTCCCTCCGCCGACCCCACCCACCCGTAGCCGTGTTTAGCAGCGAGTACTGCTTCCTCAGCCCCAGCACCAGCAGCCCCGGACCCGCCCACGACAGCGACAGCACCGCGTCCGGCGCCACCCGCTCGCCCGCCTCCAGCAGCTCAGAGCCGCGCAGCGTGTACAGCAGCACCTGGGCACGGGGAGGGACCGGGCAGGGGCAGCCGGGTGCTGGGCGCACTCAGGCCATCCTACGTTCCTACCTGCCCGCCCCGGAGCCTGCGCTGTGCGGTTGGCACCCGTCGTCTGGCGGCATGTGGCTCCTACCTGCCTGCCCGGCCCCCGACAGAGCTAGGCGCTCGCCGCCAGCATTGTCAGAAAACCGAGACCCACGTCCCACTTACGCCATCTTGCCTTCATCTATCTTTCCTGCTCTCCCCGCCCGCCCGCCCGCACCCTGCGCGATGGCGCCACCGCCAGCCGCTACTCGCGCCACGAACCCTGGCCATTATCCCCGTTACCCCGCCTTGTCGTCCCTGTACGCATTGCCCCTGCTGCCTGCTCGCCCTGGCGCACCCCCCGGCCGCACCCGGCGCTTGACGGCCACCGCCAGCAGCTGCTCCTGCTGCCGCCACGCAAAGGCCGCCGCGCCCTTGCTGCGCTGCGCCTGGAAGCGCAGCGACAGCTCCGGCAGCGAGTGCAGCTGCACGCCGTCCTCGGTCAGCGCCAGCAGCAGGGAGCGGCCGGCGGCCGGCTGCAGCGCCGTTAGGGACGCGCCCGCTCGGGCAGCTGGCGAGGGGCCAGCGGAGGTGGCGGCGGGCGCCGGGCTGGCATGGGGCTGCGGAGGGCGCACCGCAGCCAGCTGCACCACGGCCTTGCGCTCCAGGCTGCGGTAAGCACGGACGACCTGCCGGGTAAGGCAGGGGGCGGCGGGATGGGCGGCGGGATGAGTAGGGCGCTGAACAGCGCGTGTCGGGTGCATCGGGGCGACTGAGCGCTAGGCCATACCTGCCATGGCTCAGTGCCGTCGGCAGGGGGGCCGAACTGTAGGATGGTGCCGTTCGCCAGTCCCGCTAGCAGGTAGCCCTGCCAGCAGCATATCGATTCCACGCGCTGGCCTCCCTGCAGCCCCTCGACGACCGGCTGTACGCGGAAGGCTTGGTACCGAGCCATCGCATGTGCCGAGCCTACCGGCTGGGGCACCTCGGCCCCCTGCCTAGGCGCGCAAGCCTTGAGACAACGTTACTGCTGACAGGCGCATGTCAGAAGTGTATGGCGCGTGGCGTGCGCGTTGCTACGATGCGCTTAGGCCCTAGCTCGGCTGCGAGGCAGAGGCGCTTGCTGCATGCGCGCAGGTAGTAAACAACAAGTGTCCGGTGGTGTCTGATATGCAGGGGCACGCTCGAGTTGAGTTGGCTGTCTCCATCAACATGGCATGCTGAGAGCCCAAACCTGCATACCCAAGGTCCCCACTGCACAGATGCTCTGATCTCACCATAGCTGCCTCTAGCCAAGCAACTTCTTCTCCTGGGGCATACCCGCGCACGTTGACGGTCAACGTCCACAGCTGTTCCAAGCACTCTTAGTTTGGGGGCAGCTATTCCAACACGTTCGAGGAGGGCAGCGCCGTTGCGGGCCAGCGCTGCGGGGGGCTCGGTGAGCCTTCAAAAGCATGGACGACGACTATGCGCCCAGCGGAGCCCAGGTTGGCGATGAGGATTTCGAGGAGCGCGGCTCCAACAGGCTAGATGGCCTGCAGGCGCATGCTGATCACTTCCAGGTGCGCAGAAAGGCTGCAAACAAGTCCGGGCAGCCAAGGCAGCAGTCACGGCCGCTTGCCTTCCGGCAGGGGCATGAAGCGCCTTTGTGTCTGATGTAGCAACAAACGGAGAGGGTTCCGCGAGTTGCGGCACCAAGGAATCAGGCATGCCATGGGTCCCTCCGTAGGTCGACGCCTTCTTTAAGGCCCTTGCCAAGGGCGGCAAGGGCTTCAGCCTCTTCAAGCGCAAGCCTAAGTCATCAGGAGCGCCTGGAGCGACTGGCTCGGGGGGCTTTACCCTGGACGACCTGCTGATGTTCAGCAACGTGCGTCGACAAACACCTGAAAGCCCCTCGAACAATTTAGGGGAAAGCACGGGTCCAAGGGCGAGGGTCTATGTGTTTTGCTTACGGTCCAACTTTGCGGGGATCGTTGTCCAGACTCTCGCACTTACTCGAGCCACGTCGTGGGACTGCAGGAGTCTATCCCCACATCTCTGCTGAAGTTGAGCGGCGACCACATCAGCCGGGCGGTCAAAATGTTCTCTGGCATTCTCAAGTACATGGGCGAGACCGGCGAGCAGCTGCCGCCCATTCAGAGCCTTGAGATTGCACAGAAGCTGCTGCATCAGGGCCTGAAGCGCCCAGAGCTCAAGGACGAGCTGTACATGCAGCTCATCAAGCAGACGCGCGGTAACCCGGGCATTGCCTCGCGCGTCAAGGCGTGGGAGCTGTTTCACCTGGTGGCGTCGACGATGCCGCCCTCCAAGGTGGGGGCGAGGCTGGCCGAGCCGCATAGGTCGGGAGGGGGGCGCGGGGGGCTCGCGTGTGAGACACGAGCTGACGAATCCGCACGAACCCGCAGGAGTTCGTGACCATGGTGTCGGAGTACATCCACGCTGTGGCGCACGAGGAGCAGGAGGACGCGTTCGTCCGCCAACTGGCGACGCGGACCTGGAACAGCCTGAAGCGCTCCGCGAAGGCTGGCCCGCGCCGCACGGTAGGGCTGGCGACAAACCGAAGCTAGGCGCGGCGTGTGCTATAGAAGCGTTTTGGTTGAACGGGGCCCCATACTGTGGGGATGCCCAAGGAGCGTCGCAGTTGAGGGGGTGCTGGGTGTTGCTCGGTTGGCGTCGACAGAATTCGTGTAGCCGGGTTCTGATGTGACGTGTTCTGACGTTCATGGTGCGGACGGCCCTGGCCCGCAGCTGCCGCAAATCGAGGAGATTGAGGCGCTCCTTAACGGGCGGCAGCTGCAAACGATTGTCTTCTTCCTGGATGAGACGTTTGAGGAGCTGACGTACGACGTGACCACTACGGTGTTGGAGGCGGTGGAGCAGCTGGCGAACCTCATCAAGCTGCAGAACTACACGACCTTTACGCTCTTCGAGTGCCGCAAGGCGGTCGGGGTCAAACAGGCAAGCGCCGGTCTTGAACCAGCGGACGAAGGGATGGAGTGGGGCATGCGCCATGCAAGCGGCGAGCCGCTTCACCAGTTTTGCCTTAAGCGAGAGGTGGATGCTTTCCGTGCGTGTAGGCCGGTATGGAGCCCGTGGCGGACGAGCACATCCTGCTCGACGACAACAAGTACGTGGCGGACGTGCTGTGCGAGTTCCGCAACAGCAAGATGACGCGGGAGGGCTTCCAGAGCAAGCTGCTCTTCAAGAAGCGCATGTTCCGTGAGACGGACGAGACCATCACGGAACCGCAGTTCGTCAACCTCAGCTACGTGCAGGCGCAGCACGACTACCTGCAGGTGGGGGATTCGGGCTGGGGGCGTTCTCACAGCACGTTACTGCAGGCTGGCCCGAAGGCGTGGGCGTCATTCGGGGCTGGGATGACTGATGGCAGCAGCAGTGGCTCTTATGTGGAACGCCCAGCCGCACCCTGACAACACGTCCTCCTTGTGTGGCCCAGGGCAACTACCCCGTGGTGCGGGAGGACGCCAGCCAGATGTGCGCGCTGCAGATCCAGGCGGAGCACGCGTCCACGCTCAACGACAACGAGGAGCAGATCATGCTGTGCATTGAAAAGTACATTACCAAGCAGGTGCGCAACACCTCATCGCATGCAGACAGCTCCACCTGCACACACGAAGTGTCGGGCGTCGGGGTAGCATGCCCATAGACTCGGTCACCCCGTCCGGGTTAAGCATGCCGTCCCCGTAGCCATGGCGCATACGTAGATTGGCCCGGGCGCACGTGCATGAGTTGCAGCTGGACGTGTCCCTTCCAAACTGTCAGGTCCTCATGACGCGGCCGCGCGAGGAGTGGCGCGCGGACGTGACGGCGCGCTATCGCGCTCTGGAGCAGTTCAGCAAGGAGGACGCGCGGTTGCAGTTCCTGCGCATTCTGCGCAGCCTGCCGTACGGCAACTCCATCTTCTTTGCGGTGAAGCGCATTGAGGACCCCATTGGCCTGCTGCCCGCTAAACTCATTCTGGGCATCAACAAGCGCGGCGTGCACTTCTTCCGGTGGGTCACCGATTGTTACAGAGGAGGCAAGGGTGGGCCACAAGAGGAAGCAGGGGTGGGCAAGGCACTGTCGACAGCCAGCTCAATGGCGCACACCAGCAATGAAATAACGGTGGACTGGGACAGCCAATGATCAGCGGGGGAGCCTTGTCGACCTCAATGGGGCCAGGTTTACGGCAGGGTGCTTGGGCGGGCAGTGTCATAAGGCGGAGGTAGCCTCGCATGCCCCGTCGTGCCTGTGGCCAGCGGGCAGCCGCTGTCACTGGCGACATACGCATGTTGAAGGTTGCGGCCACATGCCTATCTGCGGGAGGCCTGCTCTGAAATGGGGCGGAATTGGCCGCGCGGTTGGAGCACGCATGACGTGCTGCAGCCGTACTTGCTTGCGCTCCCCAGGCCCGTGCCCAAGGAGTACCTGCACTCCGCGGAGCTGCGCGACATTATGCAGTTCGGCAGCAGCAGCACGGCGGTGTTCTTCAAGATGCGCGTGGCGGGCGTGCTGCACATCTTCCAGTTTGAGACGCGCCAGGGCGAGGACATCTGCATGGCGCTGCAGACGCACATCAACGACATCATGATGAAGCGGTGCGTCCGGGACCACCGGCGCAGTAGCAGAACAGGATGGGCGTGTCAGCCGTACGGGAGACACTGTCATGTGCAGGCGTGGGCGCTGTGGGTCGGCGTATATGCCGTCGGTGGCAGAGCGAGTGCGTGGCAGCTGATCGGGCGACGGCTTTCGGCCCCACAGGTACTCCAAGGCTAAGGCCAGCGCAGCCAACGAGAAAGCGCAGCAGCAGCTGGGCCTGTCGCAGGGCAACTTCGGGCCCAAGTACGAGGCGCACGTGGCGCAGTTGCAGCAGGAGCTGGAGGACCTGCGGAAGAAGATCCAGGTCATGCAGCGGCAGGAGGCGGAGATCAGGTGCGGCCAGACGTGGTGGGGCCGCCCAGCCGTGGGGGCTCGTCGCAACTGGCAGCCCAAGTTGTAGTAGCTTAATGGGCTGGGCAGAGAAGCCGGGCGGGCTCGCCTGGCAAACGGGCTGGGGGCTGGGAGACTGTTGTCCCTCAGGCGGCCCAGCAGTGGGCTACGCCTGGATGCAGTGCTCGGGTCGGTGAACTGGCGGTGTTGTTTAGGAAAGCAATCACTGATTGGCCGCAGGTACGAGAGCGAGCGGCTAGCGGGCGAGCTCGCGGACGCTAGGGAGTCGCTCGCGGAGGAGCAGACGGCGAAAGACAAGCTCAACGAGAGCATCAGCAAGCTCACAGCCGAGGTCGACACGCTTCAGACGGAGCTTGCCGTGGCCAAGGCGGATGCCGCAAAGGCTGCCGTCAGCGGCGCAGCGGCAGCGTCTGGCGGGGCAGCGGCGGCGGTCGCCGCCGCTGCCGCTGTGGACAATGCGGCGGTGCGCGACCTTGAGGCGCTGCTGGAGACGAGGAACCGGGAGCTGGCGGAGGCGAATGACAAGTAGGAGGGGGTTGGCCATGCGGGAATCATGGGCAAGGCCAGCGAGGCGCCAGGGCTAGCGGCCGGGAACATTGCGCTTGGCTGTCGTCGCTCGCCGGCCAGTCAAGTACATGCAGCGCTCGGGGCTGCGTACGGAGAGGCCGGCGCTCTTGCGGGTTGTTTCTTTGTCGGCTGCTGAGCGCTCCTCACAACCGCGCCGCCTGGCCCGCAGGCTCGCCGCGCTGGACAAGCGGTGCTCGCAGCTGCAGAAAGAGAAGGAGCTGATCGAGAAGAAGATGCAGCGTATTGAGAAGGCCAAGGAGACGGAGACGGGCGAGCTCAAGACGCAGCTGGAGGCGGTGCAGGGCGACATCCAGGCGCAGCTCAAGCTGAAGGACAGCAAGATCACCGAGGTGCGGCGCTGTGGACTTGCGCGCCTGCATTGGGGCTGCAGGAGAGGCATGTGCTAACAGCATGGCAGGGGGCTGCGTCAACTGTCTCTTTTTGCAGACTGCCGCTGCTATGCTCCCGGCATGTGACGCGCGTCCCCTTCCCGGCCCCGACTTGCGACCACAGATCATGGAGGAGCTAGCGTCTATTAACGCGCTGTATGTGGAGGCCAAGGGTGAGCTGGAGGCGAGCCGCTCGGATGCGCAGGAGCTGGAGGAGTTGCGCGAGCTCAAGCAGGACATTGAGCGCAAGGAGAAGCAGCAGGCTGCCATTATTGACCAGCAGGTGCGTGGCGCGCGCGGGGCCCCTGTACTGCTTTACACTGGTGGGGTACGCTGATGAAAGCTGATCATGCTTGTCCCTGAGAGTCCCTGGTGACCTGGCTGGAAAACTGCTGTCTCGTTGACCGTGCCTGTCTGTTGCGCACGTCCCGCGCTCCTCAGGCCAAGCGGTTGGAGGAGCTGGAGAAGCTGTACAAGGACGAGCAGATCACGCGCAAGCGCTACTTCAACATGATGGAGGACATGAAGGGCAAGATCCGCGTATTCTGTCGCGTGCGCCCCATGCTGACGTTCGAGTTGGAAAAGGGTCAGACCGCTGGGCTCAACATCCCCGACGAGCTCACCGTGTCGCACATGTGGAAGGACGAGAAGAAGCCGCGCGAGTACGGCTTCGACACGGTGCGTGACTTTGACCATCGCTAAAGTAACCCGCTATTTTTGCACCTGCCCTTTTTCGCGCACAGGCGTCGTGCACCTGGGAACAAACCTGTTGCGCGAATTTGCGCTCGACTGCTGGCGCGGCCCGCTTGCCCGCGCGGGCTGCGGTCCGTTCCCAGGTCTTGTCCCGCCAGCCCAGTCTTCCGGCCAGCCAACCAGCGGGTTTGACATGTGCGCTTGGCGCTGTCCCGGTCCCCAACATCCGCAGGTCTTCCAGCCCGGCACGAGCCAGGACCAGGTGTTCGAGGACACCAAGCACCTGGTGCAGTCCGCCGTGGACGGCTACAACGTGTGCATCTTCGCATACGGCCAGACTGGCAGTGGCAAGACGTTCACCATCTACGGTAACGAGCGCGAGCCCGGCCTCACGCCGCGCGGCGTGTCGGAGCTCTTCAAGATCATCAACCGTGACGGTGGCAAGTACACCTTCAGCATATCCGTCTACATGCTTGAGCTGTACCAGGTGCGGGCCTGCCCAGCGCACTGCAGCTTGGCCTCTGCCCGGCCGTGGTGCCTGTAGGGTGTCTCAATGCAGCCCACTCTCGCCTGACATGTGCCCCTTTATCCGACCGCGCCCTGCAGGACCTGCTGCAAGACCTGCTGCTGCCGCCGCAGCCCAAGGGCTCGCGCACGCCCGTGGACCTGCCCAAGCTGGACATCAAGAAGGACCCCAAGGGCATGGTCACCGTCGTGGGCGCCACCATCGTGGAGGTCACGTCCGCCAAGTGCGTTCCGACACGAACCCGCTGCGCGACTATGGCATCTGAACCGCAGCAACCGCCGGCAGCGCTCGTCTCGCTACAGTTCCTCGCCGCACAACTGAGTCGGAGTGCCGCGTACCTGCCGGTGTGCCCTGCCCCAGGGAGCTCATGTCGGCCATCGAGGCCGGCCAGCAGCGGCGGCACGTGGCGAGCACGCAGATGAACCGCGAGTCATCGCGCTCGCACCTCATCATCTCCATTATCATCGAGTCCACCAACCTGCAGACACAGTCCGTGGCCAAGGGCAAGCTCAGCTTCGTCGACCTGGCGGGCTCCGAGCGGTGAGGCCGCGCCGTCGTGGCCAGAGGTTCTTCAGCGTGTGCACAGTCGGTTATGTTGCCGCGCTCGCGCCCTTTGCTTGACCGCGGACCTGTGTGCCCTTTCTCCCCCTGATCTCCCGTCCTTAGCGTCAAGAAGTCGGGCAGCACGGGCGAGAACCTCAAGGAGGCGCAGGCCATCAACAAGTCGCTGTCGGCGCTGGGCGACGTGATCTCGGCGCTCGCCACCGAGCAGCAGCACATCCCCTACCGCAACCACAAACTCACCATGCTCATGTCGGACTCGCTCGGAGGCAACGCTAAGACGCTCATGTGAGGCCGCTAACACGCTTCCTGCAGCTCATGCCGCCTACCTGCCGATGAAGGCAAAGGTTTTCGTTGACTCGTCCGTGACC
Organism: Chlamydomonas sphaeroides; assembly: GCA_001662425.1. Lineage (NCBI taxonomy): Eukaryota > Viridiplantae > Chlorophyta > Chlorophyceae > Chlamydomonadales > Chlamydomonadaceae > Chlamydomonas > Chlamydomonas sphaeroides. The sequence goes on along the minus strand of BDDC01000254.1, from coordinate 32,095 downwards.
AGCCTCCCCTGTCCTCGCCCTGTCGCCGCCCGCCCCCAGGTTTGTTAACGTCTCCCCTTCGGACGCCAACCTGGACGAGACGCAGAACTCGCTGCAGTACGCCACCCGCGTGCGCACCATCAAGGTGCGCGTACCTGGCACGAATTGCACCGCTGCTGCCCAAATTCGCTGGCGTGTCGGGTGTGGGCGCGACCTCTAGTGACCTCGCTGCTGGCGCCAGGCCCTCACGACCAGGCCCCAGCCCCGTGCCCTAGCTCCGCATGCCTGGCAAAACGGCATGTAGTCGGCCTCACCGAACCTGGTGTAATCCTTCCTGGTGCCGCCGCTCCGCGTGCCTACCCTTTCCCCAGAACGACGCGACCAAGAACGAGGCCAACAAGGAGATGCTGCGCCTCAAGAAGCAGGTCGAGTACTGGAAGGAGCAGGCGGGCCTGCCCGCGGAGCAGCGCGACATCGTGGACTTTGTGGACATCTCGGACACGCGCAGCGTCGCGGAGAGCATCGTGTCCGCGCCGCCTTAGAGCGGCCGGCCGGGGGCCGGGGCGGGAATGATACCGGTACTGAACTTGGCGCACAAGGCGGGATACCGTGGGGTGGGCCAGGGGTGTTGATGTTCGCCGCCTCTTCCTTGCGGGCGCCGCAGCACTGCCGGCGGTGGGGCTGGGTCGTCGTGCAACCATGTCATGTGGGGCAAGGGCCCTCCTGCGTCCTGTGGCGGTGGGCGCGGCGGTGTTGCGCTGGGACGTCGTATGGCGAGCGCGAGGATGGCTGCGGGCAGCGGTGACGATGCTTCTGACGTATAAGCGCGTGACCTGACACGACAGGCCCCACCGGGGACGTGCGAACTGCGGCTGAGTGGTCGACTCCGCATACGTACTAGGCACTTGACGCTGGGCGGGGTGGGCCGTACTTGGTGCGCTGCTGACGAGCGGGGCTGGCGCTTGATGGGCTGCTGTCAGGGCCACCGGAGCGCGCGCCATGGAGCAGCAAGGCCCGGGGGTTGGCACCGCTGAGACGTTACCTGGGGCGCGGTGACGTGCGTGCAAAGGGGCGGCGGGTGTGTGCATGACGGTGACCGTGCGTGCACGGGCCCAGCTGCCCTCAATACACATGTGCTGGTGAGGTGCTTCGGCGAGCGACGCCATAGGATGCAGGCGTGCCATATGGCCGGTATGTGCTAGTATCGAGCGAAGCGAGTGCGGGCGATTGTAGCGTGTAGGCTTGAAGACATCTCTACTGGTGTGCTGTGAGGTGCATGCGCTAGATATGGCCGGCGAGCATGCTGTAAGGCGGCCTGCTTGGTCCTACAGTACAAGGCGGCCTGGAATGCTGCGAGCACGTGTATGGTCCGTCCCCAGCACAGTCAGACAGGCTAGTACGGATGCACGCAGCGGGTCGGCACCGGGCAGCGGCGGCGAACAGCTTTCTGGTGGCGTTCTGCGGTGTCTGTGGTTTGGTGGGGTGGGGTGTCTGCGAACTGGCAGCTACACGGCCGGCACGCCCCTGCGTTAGCCATGGAAGGGGGGCATCGTGCCGCTGGGGTACGTGCCCCTGCACAGAACCACCGGTCCGCCCCACAGGCGCCACTTGCCCTGACCTGCTCATCGACCCCGGCCCTTGGCCTCGCCATTCAGATGAGAGAGGATGAGACGCTGCATGTGGCGCATGTCATGCCGACGGCGGCCGGAGTCCCCGGCCTCGCACGCGCGCCCCTGCTTGCGGCCGCCAGCAAGCCTTGTAAGCGCCCCAGTGCGATCTGATACGCCATGGCCCGCGGTGCTGGGCCGCGACGCCGACGCCCGCGCCCTGGTGGGCCTCCTCGCGCCCCATGGTGCAGCACTAAGCACACCGTGCCCACTGGCCCGTGCTGCCGCACGGGCGGCTCTGCACGTCTGCAGCCCTAACCCATGGGCGCGCGGTGCTTTACCCGCCCTCGCTGTCGCTTCTGCCCCTCCGCCTCCCTGTCGGCCAGCCCCAGCTCCCGCGCTCCCGCTTTCATTTCCCAACTCCTGCACGACGCCTGCCCTGCGCCGCCTCCTGCCCCTCAAACTCCTCTCGCCCCGCCCGACCGGGCAAGCTGTTAGCCGCACGCGCCTCCTGTCTTGCCGCGGTGACACCTGCCGACAACGACAGCCTGGCGCAGCACATCTTCCCCACCCAGTGACTGCCGGCGCACTACCAGGTGTCCCCGGGTGCAGTGCGCCGCACCCGGCGGCAGCATCGCAGCTGGCGTCCGGTGCGCGGTGGCGCCTGCTAATGCGGTCTGGTGCCGCCCTCGCGCGGCACGCGTACTGCTGCGCACGTCCTCATGCCCAAGGCGCAGCGACTAGGGCTTTTGGAGGGCTCCTGGGGCTCGTGCGATGCCCCACAAGGGGCCTCCGGGGCCCCAAGAGATGAAGGTCATCGCGCTGGTCACCAAGCCGTGCGCTGCATCTCGGGGACCCGGGGAATCTGCCGCCCTTAAGCAATCACTGACAGGATGTGGTGGGGCCTGGACGCCGCGACCCACGCAGCTGCGTGATGTGGTGCGGCTCACGGGACAGGGAGGGAAAGGGAACGCTGCGCGAGCCGCCGTGGGTTATCGCGTGCCGCTTGCGAGCCGAACTTACGGCACTGGATGCATATGTTACGTCAGCCCTTGCTACTGTGCACGTAGAGACACGCCAACACACCTCCACAAACTTAGCACTGGGCACGATCGCAAGCATGCCTCCTGGTATGTGCCGGGCGTTACCATGAACTAAAAAATTTCATTATTGCATCATAAGACGTAAGCGTGGCGACGATGGCGGTGCCGGCTGGCTACGGGCGCGAGCCGTTCTCGCAGCTGAACGCCCGGCTCGACGCGCCACACACGGCTCCTGGATCCATTCGAAAGAGCTGCCTGGCGGTCGAGGAATGCCTGGCGAGCAACAGGTGCGAGCTGCCCGGCCCGGCGCCAGGTTTGGCGCCATCCGGCGGCGATGCACTGCCTCCCGCGCAACCGGCCCATGTCGTGGGAACACGCGTCATGGCTGGCCTCCAGGAGTGATGCGGCGTCGGGGGTTTGGTGGGGTTCCCGATAACTGCCGGCCCCCTACGACGGCAACCCCGGGGGGCGCACCCGGAGGCTCTCGAAGTCCTCGCCACCTGCGTGCGCAGACTCCATGGGTCTCACCCACGGTACAGAGCCAACGGCATAGGCTGGTGCCAGGCAAGGCGCGCCCGGTGGCTCAGATTGCATCCCTGAGCACTGCCTCCCGCCGCGCACGGCCTGTGCCGCAGGGACAACCTGCGCGGCTTCTTTGAAAAGTGTTTCGCGAACCTGCTCAAGCGCGTGTTCGGCTACGGCGACTTTGAGGCGTCCTGGCTCAACATTGTGACCAAGGTACTGCATGGGGGAGAAGACGGGGGCCAGGCAGCGTGCAGCTGGGGTACGCACGCCTGCTCACGACCACGGCCCGCCTTCCAAGCGCCCCGGTGCGGTCTGACCTCTCCTTCCCATGGCCCATGACCCTGCGCATCGCGGTGCAGGGCCGCGACGCCGACGCCCGCGCACTGGTGGACCTCCTCGCGCCCGACGGTGCGCCCACCGCGCCGCGTTGCAGCGCCCTCCCGCCCTGGGCTACCACCTCTGCCCGCCCCCGCTGCCCCCGCCTCCCCGCGCGCCCGCTGCCACGCTCCCTGCTGCCGTGGCCCCTGCCCCGCTGGCCCGCAATGACGCACTGCACTGCTGCCCAGCTGCCGCTTCCCGCTACCGCTTCCCGCTCCCACTGCTCAACGCTTGCACGGCACCTGCCCTCCACCGCCCGCACCTGGCCCTCCCGCTCCGCCCCCGCCGCCGCCTGCAAACACCGCACCTGACCTCCCCCGCACACCCCTCCTGCTGCCCGCCCGCAAAGGCAAGCTGTTTGCCGCCATGGCCCAGGCCGACAACGACCGCCTGGTGCAGTACATGTTCCCCACCGAGCGGCTGCCAGCACACACGCAGGTGCCCCGGGGAGCGCCGCGCAGCAGCAGCACCTGGCAGCAGCATGGCAGCAGAGGGATGTGGGCACTCCCCGCGGGCGCGGCGGCAGCGGAGGCCGGCGCCGCCAGCGCATTGCTTGCGGGCATGCCGCCGCGATGGCCCGGTGCCACCTGCTGCCCCACTGCCAACCGCCCCTCCTCGCCCTCGGCCGCTGCAGGAGCTGCTCAAGGAGCCGCAGGGCCTGGGCCGCCGCCTGCTGGACAGCTGGCCGCAGTACCGGGGGCGCATCCGCCAGGACGCCGCGGGCAGGCCGCAGGTAGGGCGGGGCAGGGGGGGGGCAGCAGCGGCGGGGGCAGCAGGGGGAGGCGGGGCAGCAGGGGGGGTGGGGCGGGGCAGCAGGAGGAGGCGGGGCAGCAGGGGGAGGCGGGGCAGCAGGGGGAGGCGGGGCAGCAGGCGGGCGAGGGCATCTCACGTCCGGCGGGGTGCTGCTGTGGTGGCAGGCGCGCTGGCATTGGGGGCGGCCAAGGGTTGGGCGTTGTGGCGGAGGCCGCGGGGGCAGAAACTTGGGTCAAGCACACAGGATGGGAGGGGTGGGAGGGGCCCTGCGGCTGCTGGTATGGGGGCAACGGTGCAGCCCATCCCCTCGCCCTGCCTCGCCCTGCTCCAGGTGTTCCTCAACGTGTTCGAGTTCTACATGTTCTGGACCGCCTTCTACGTTCTGAGGGGCAGCGCCGGAGACGGCAGCAGGCGAGCGAAGCGCGGCCAGGGGCAGGAGCAGGAGCAGGGGCACTGCGGCAGGTGCCCCCAACAGGCCGCTTGTGCCCCCAACCGCCGAGTCCCAACCCAACGTCCCCGTGTCAGCTTTGACAGGCCTCCCGGCCGCCGCTGGCCTCCCTCCCGACCCGACCTCACGCGCAGATCGGACCCGCGGGCCCCCGGCGGCGCCGCCGGCTCGTCGCAGTCGGGCCTGGCGTACGGCGGCATGCTGGGTGGCGGGCTGCGGGGGGTGGGCTCTGCGCTGGTGGGCGGCCTCATGCTGGGGCGGCCCGCAGGCACCCTGCAGGTGGGGCCGGCGGCATCGCTCGTGTCTTGATGCGGCTGTGCGGGTGTGCATTGGTGATGCCGTTCGATATACGCTATCGGCCAAGATGCGAGGACTGGGCGGTGCTGGGGGGACCGAGGTTGTCCGGGGGTGGGGACGGCGCGGGCCGCGGGGGCGGGGGCCCTCCGGGAGGGAGGCGCCGGCAGTCGCCCTGCAGGAGAGGGCGGGGCCTGGGTGGAGGTGGGGGTGAGGGTACAGAGCGCGCGGCAAAGCGCCGCGGCAGGATGCGCCGCCTCCCTCCGCTCCTACAGCGGCCCCAGACCTGCCTCGTGCCTCCATCCCCCCTGCCTGTACGGCCCCACAACCCGTTCGTCGCGCCAACCCCCCGACGCCGCCCTCCCCCAGAGCCACCCCTACTACCATCTCCTCAAGACCTACCTCGACTTCTACCTGCCCCGAGCCGGCGGCGGAGGTGCCGGCGGCGCCAGCGGAGGTGCGGCCGCCGCCCGCGGTGGCACCGGCGGCGGCGCCGCAGGCGCCTCGCCCGGCGGGCTCGGCTCTGCCGGCGGTCTCCTCAGCGGCCTGCCGTATGGCCTTGGTGCCGACGGTGGCGGCGCCGCCGGGCGGGTGCCGTACGCGCAGTCGCTGGCAGCCGCGGCCGGCGGCGCCGACAGCCGAGGCGCCATCGTGCTGTCCATCCTCATTGAGTTCTGGCTGACGGACCTGACGGAGCCGCTTCCGTCGCTGGCGGCGGACCGCATCAGCGGCGTCATGCCCGGCGTGGGCGGCCTCGGCGTCGGCGGCGCGACGACGGGAGGCGTCGGCAGCGTCGGCGGCATGGCGGCGTCGCCCGGCGGCGTGGGCGGCATGTTGGGCAGCCCCGCGCCCACGCCCGTGGCTGTGGCCACGCCGGCAACCGTCCGGTGAGGGCGGTGGGCGGTGTGGTGTTGGGTTATAGCGGTCGTAAGGGTGGGGAATAGCGTTCGCCGGGACAGGGGAGGGCCACGGGGGCCCTGCGCGTGCGATGGGTACGGGTACGGGTTGTGTCCGCGACGACAGCGCCGCATGAGGTAGCTTGTTCCTGGTGGTGGTTGCGAGGCTGTCGTGGCAAGGCTGGCGAGCCGCTGGGTCTGCCGCAACCAACCCCAACCGCCCGTCGCAACTGCCGCCGGCCCCGCAGCATGATCACCTACCAGCCTCCCTCCGAGGAGCTGGTCGAGGGCCTGGTGGCCCTGGTCCGCTACGTCCACGCCGTCGAGCCGCTGCCGGGCGCAAATGCAGCACCCGCCGCCAGGGCCTCGCCTGGGGCCTTCGGGCGGTCCTCGACAGGCGGCGCCGCCGCCGGCCGCGGCGGCCTGCCGCCGCCGCCGGCCCCGGCCCAAGCGGGCCGCATGCCGTGGCTGCCGGAGACGCCGGTGAAGACGCCGCCGCCGCCGCCGCCGCGGCTGCTGGTGCCGCCGGCGCCGCTGCTGGTGGGCGGCGGCGCCGCCAGCCCAGCTGTGCAGGCGGTGTCGCGCAAGGTGTACAGGCAGCTGAGGTGGGGCGGCGGGGCCCGGGAGCCGGGGCCGGCGGACGGCGGGGGCCGTGTTGGGTGGCAGGCAGCAGGGCAGCCGGTTGGCCTGCAGCTGGGGTCGCAGTGGGGCAGGAAGCAAGCCGCCGCCGCTGCCCCTCCCGGCCGCCAATTCCGCCATGACCTGTCCTGTCCTGTCCTCCCCTCCGCAGGCGCGCCTTCTCGCAGTGGCCCGCTAGCTCGCCCACCTCGCTCACACCGCTCATCTCTCTCTGGCTCTCCGTCATCGCGCCCTGGTGCCCCGTCTACGCCCACACGCGCAAGGCCGTGGCCAGCGACAACCATGGCGGCGGCTCCGCCGGCGCCGCCGGAGGCGGCGCCGCCGCCGCCGGCAACGGGGCCGCCGGCGGAGCCGCCGGCCCTGGCGGCGCCACCGGCGCCGCCGGCCACCACCACCATCACCCGGCGCTGGACGCGGCCGGCGGCGCGTTGGGGTCCGCCGCCGCGGCGGCTGCGGGCGTGGTGGAGGCGACGGCAGCCAAGCTTCACCTGGGCGGCGGCGGCGGCGGTGGCAGCGGGCCGCGCGAGCGGGACCCTGTTGGCGCGGTGTCGAGGGAGCTGTTGTCGCAGGTGGGCTGTGGGGCTGTGGGGCAGGCGGGACGAGGGTCCAAACTCATGGGACCTCGGGGGCCCGCCGGCAGCGTCAGTCGCCGGCTGCACCCCGGACGCAGCCGTTGGGCGCGAGCTGCCGGCGCTCAACCCGACGGCCCCAAACCCACGCTGGCCCCCGCAGCGCACGCAGGCCGGCGCGATACGGCATACCACTAGGCTGTGCGTACGTGTGTCGGGGCCTGCACAGCCCTGCTCCCCCAGCGCCTTGCCCCTCCCCCGCCCCTCCCCTTCCCTGCCGCCCCCGCAGTACAAGTATTCGCCCGCATGGCGCGGCCACGTGCTGGCGCACCTGCCCTTCTACCTGCAGCTGTTGCCCTGCTTCGTTCAGCTGTCGGCAAGCAGGCTCAAGTACAGGTGCGCCCGCGCCCTCGGGAAGGGGGAGACGGGAAGGGGAGGGTTGGGCGGCAGCGGTGGTGGTGGTGGAGGGGAGGGCAACGCCGGCGCCGTGCACGTGTCCGCCTGGCTGGGCGGGCGGGAGGCTCGCTGGCCCCCCCTGCCCAGCCCACTCGCGCCTTCCCGACTGGGCCCCGCGCCGGCTTGCCCCAGCCCCTGCACATACGCCCCTCCCCCTCCCCCTTACTTCCTTATACACATATCAATTGCTTTACTCGCCGCTCCTTTCGTTAGGTCATTAGGGCGCGCGCAACCATGCACTGCATTCGCGACACATGGGGTTCTCTGTGGCCTTCTGCGTCTCCTCACGCCTCCGTCCACCTGTCCCCATGCATGTGTCGATCGTGGCTGCCTCCTGACCGATGTGCAGGTGAGTGGGGCTGCCGACGGGTTCGCATCTCACGCACGCATTCGCACGCGGCCGCCTACGCCCCATAGCGATCGCGAACGTGTCCGCGAAAAGCCGGTCG
>BDDC01000254.1:0-23647 GCA_001662425.1 Chlamydomonas sphaeroides | reverse complement strand
AAGCGGCGCAGGCCGCTCGACAACTTATGGTAACTGGGCGGGAGGCTATCAGCTTTGGGCCCGGGCTTGCGCTCGCAGGTTCGCAACTAGTTCGTTACTCCCATGGTACATACCCTCCCCTCTCTCTCCGCGACCTGGACCGCGCGTGGGCCTAGGCACACCGCCGCGCGCCTAAACACAAGCACACGTCCTGCCCTCGCCCCCCCTCCCCCGCCCCGGCCCAGGCCCGACGTGGCCCTGCGCGACCTGGACCGCGTGCTGGCGGTGCTGGCGGTGTCGGGCGGACCCGAGCTGCTGCGCGAGCTGCGGGCGGCGGAGGGCGCGCTGAACGCCTACGCAGCGGCGCTGGCGCCCGGGGGCGCCGGGGCCGGCGGAGGCGGTGGGGTGCGGCGGCGCAGCGAGGGCGAGCTGGGGGAGGTGGCTCCGTGGTGGCTGGAGCAGGTGGGGCGGCAGGAGTGTGGGGTTGGGGATGTGGGGCGGGGTGGCGGATGGGCGCGCGCGTGCGTCAGCCGGAGGGATGGGAGTGGCGAATGCTACTGCTGCTGGGAAGGGGTCACCGGTGGCCCCACGGTACCCGACTCGGCGGTATGCGTCGACCCGTCTCCGCCTTGCCCTTGTGTCTTGTCGTGTCATGCACGCGTCCGCACACGGGCTGGCGGGCCTTCGCCGGCGGGGGGGTGCCCACCACCGCCCTGCCTTTCCCTCCCTTCCGCTGCACCGCCCCTCAGGCCCAGGACTTCGAGGCCGCCGCCGCAGCGGGCGGCTCGCAGCAGCAGCTGGCGGGCGGCCTGGCCCCGGACGTGACGGGCCGGTTGTTCGACACGGGGCCGGCGGGCGCGGCGTACGGCTGCTGCCTGCTACTGAGGAGCGCCGAGACGCTGGTGCGGCGGGCGCATGGGGTGCATGCGCGAGCGGCAGCGGCACGGCATCGGCAGCAGAGTGGCGCGGCGGGGCCGGGAAGTGCAGCGGGCGAGCTTGAGCATACGGGGGGCAGCTTGCGTCGCGGAGCGCCGCCGCGCGCCGCCCCCGTGTCCCCCGTAGCTCTGCGTCAACCCGTCCCCCGTCCCCCGCCCGCCCCCGCCCAGGGCCGGCCGGAGCTGGTGGCGGCGCTGAGGCAGTCGGCGGGCGGCGCGCTGCCGCTGGGCGCCATCCTGCCGCCCGCCGAGGAGCGGCGGCTGGGCGAGGGCGAGGGCCCCGGCGGCTCGGTGGACGGGCGGCGCTTCCCGCAGCCGGGTGAGGCGCCACGGCCGGGGGGGGGCGATATGCGTGGGGCGCCCCCGCTGGGGCGCGGCTCGTGGCCCCCGCTGGGGCCGTGGCGGCTCGTGGCCCCCGGGGCTGGGGCCGTGGCGGCGCACGGCAGCGCCTCAGCGCGCCCCCCCCCCACGCCTGCTTACGAGCATGCCCACCGACATTGCCTGTCCCTGGCATTGGCAACGCAGTGCGTCCATCTCTCGGCACGCTGCAACCCCTGCGCCCCGCCCTGGATCACCGCTGCCGCTGCCTCGAGCCTGCCCTGCCCCCTGCCCCCCGCCCCTGCCGCCCCCGCCCCCACCCCAGGCCGCCTGTCCTCGCTCATGGCCTCGCGCCCCGAGCTGTCCGACCCGCGGCGGCTGTGGCTGTCCCGCTACGTGGGCGACCCCCTGCTGCGGCCCATCGCATCCAACGAGGCGGCGCTGCTGGTGCGGCCGCTGGTGAGCAGCGGCGGTGGGGCGGTGGGGATGGGGAGGCGGGAGCGCGGGACGGCGCGGGGCGGGGAGATGAGGCGGCACGGGGCGGGGCGGGGGGATGAGACGGCACGGGGCGGGGCGGGGGCCCTGCGCGGTGGCTCGGCTCCCTCGGCTCGCCCCTCGGCACCTTGCCGGTCCCGCCGCGCCCGGCCCACCTCGACCCAACCCCCAAACCTGCCTCGTCCCCAGGTGCGGCTGTCGCTGGCCGCCAACCGCCTGCTGGGCCTGGACCGGCCGTACACGCCCGGGGAGGAGGAGCTGGACCCGCCCGAGCACCTTGGGCAGGCGGCGCTGCTGGCGGCGAGGAGGCGCGGCTGGAGGTGCGGCGCGGGCCAGGGAGGGAGCGAGCAGGCTTTACCGCCCACGCCGTTGCAGCCTCGTGCCGTTGTGCGCTCGCTCCCCAAGGTTCTGTTCTGCTCAACACGTGAGCACACAGTCCGGGTCACTCGGTGCGCCCGTCTCTCCCTGTCCACGCACGCAGGGTCAACCTGCGGCCGCTGGCCGAGGTCCAGACGCTAGCGTGGCTGGCGGGGCTGCTGCTGCTGGGCTGGCTGCTTCTGCGCGCAACGGGAGGAGCGCCCGGAGCGGGGGGGCCGGGGCCGGCGGGCGCCGCTCCGGGCAGCGCCGCGCATGGGGGAGCGGGCGGCGGGGGGCAGCAGCAGCACTACCAGCACCACCACCACTACCAGCACCACCACCAGCAGCGGTACGGGGGGCAGCAGGGCACGGGCTCGGTGGCGGCGGACGGCGGGTACAGGTTCGCGTGAAGCCGGCGAGCGGAGCTTCTGCAGGGGCAGGCAGGGCTGCGCCTGCGGGCTGGCGGCAGGGAGCTGGGGGTGGAGGGGCGGACGAGGGGTGTGCCCCTGGGGGTGGATTGCGTGGACGGGTGCGCTGCGCTTCGTGGGCTGTGCCCCAGGGGGCTGCCGACACCTGGGGGCCGCCTCGCCGGCCCCTGGCGATAAGGTGGGGCCTGCAGTGGCCTAGGACGCAGAGCTCGGCTGGCTGCGATACTATACGGGAGTTGGGTTATGTTTGGGCCCCCGTAGCCCCCGCCGCGCAGAGGCAATCCCGACCCCCGCCCGTCGACGGTTCGCTGTAAGGTCGCTTAATGGCTCGTGGCCCGGCTGCGGGAAGCGGGCGGGCACACGCGCCAGCTTGGATGAGCACTCTGCAGCCACCTCGCATGCTGGCTGGGGGGCGTCCCAGGAGTCCGTACAAGACCTCTTGAGCCCCGAGAGCTGGAGCGAGTGGGGCGGGAGGGGGGGAGCGGGAGGAGCAGTGGGCGCGGGCGAGGGAGCGCGAGCGGGACAGGGAGTAGGACTGGGCGGGGGGGAGGAGTCAGCAGCGGGACAATGTATGTAGATTGATGTAGCAGACTATATATATAGCCGGGCCCTCAGGGACTTGATAGGTGTCTAGGCACCGACGTTCTGGGACAGGTCCTCAGGTGGTGACGACAGGGTCGGGCGGGAGGAGTCGGCACGTGGGCGCCCGCTGTCAGCTGACGCGTTCGCGCGAAATGTGAAGGCAAAGGCCACATCAAAGCTCAAGGTATCGCGGCGCGACACCTTTGTCTTTGGAAGCTTGGTCGCCGATGCAGGCGCCGAACCCTGTTCAACCCAAGCTTCCACACAAACACGTTTTCTGAACCCTGCGACCAGCCTCCGTGATCAATTCTATGTATAACGACAACACATCACGCCTCAAGATGATGTCTTGTGAAAGGCGGTAGCCGCTGATTCGCGCCTTGTCCTTGTCAAGCGCCTTCGGGCGGCTTCGGCGTCACCACCATGCCGACTATGTCTTGGAACCGTGTGGAGGGTTTTGAGGGCAACGACGCTCGCCTTGGCCACGCAAGCCCCGAGCAGCGAGGCGATGAAAAAGAGGCTGCCGCGCTGCTTACCGACAAGGAGTACCAGTACTCAGAATACTACCGCCCCATATCAAAGCAAGTACTAGAGCCATGCTTGAGGGCCTTGCCCGACGTTTCGGTGCGACGCGGGGTCGCCAATTCATCGGCAAGTTGGCCCAACGCTGGGACCCGGCGTCCGCGGCTCGCAGGAGGCAGAGCAGGGAGCTGGCGCGCGAGGACGTGGAGCTGGTGGACCTTAAGGAGGGCGCTGGGCTGCGCGCCTTCCAAGACGAACACGTAGGGACTGGGGGCAAGGAGGGTCAGGCCCCGGGTTTGACGACGGGGCCTCCTGCGCTGACGGCCCTGACTTCCTATTGGAACCCATGCCCCACAGCACACGTCGCAACAGCGCAAGAAGCGGTTGTGGGTGGTCCTGCCGGACTCAAGGTTCCGGAAGATGTGAGGCGGGTCCGCTCTGTTGGGCAACCGCTGCTCAAAGTGCCGCAGCCCCTCGCCCTGATGAACCCGGAATTGCGCTGACTGGACGTCCACTGCATCGAGTCTTTATGCAGCTTTCCTCTCCCGCATGCCTCCTCGACAGATGGATTAACGTGCAGCTGTTCGTGGTGCTTTACATCATCTGGGTCACTCCCGTGCGCGTGGTGAGGCCTGCAAGCCGGCGCCGGCCAGGCCCCCCGCACACCCGCATTATCCCAGGCGTGCCCTCTACCTCTCTCCCAGTGGTACTCTGCAGTCGGCCAAGCCGCTGTTGCGGCCACCGGCCACTGCCCTCAGCGCCCAGTGCGCCCCCCTGAGCAGCCCCGGCGTTCAGCACCGAGGCGCCGCCTGCTGCCGCGCAGGGTTTTGACAAGCCGGCGACGCGGTTCTGGTTCTGGTTTGAGGGGCTCATCGACCTCTTCTTCTACACGGACCTCATCCTCAACTTCTTCACCGCGTACGAGGTACGCAGTGCGTCCCACTGCCACCTGACGTGCGAATCCCGCCCTGGGCGCTGGCACCCACGGCCGCTGGCTCCGCGCCGCTCTTCGATAAACACATCCGAGCTCCTGTAGCATCCCCCTGCTGTCCTGCAACCTGGCCCTACGCTGCTGCAGCCCACCCACCAAGCCGCTCCGCTGTGCTCCCTGCCCGGGCCGCCCTCCAGCACCCCGTCACGGGCGAGCTGATCACCAACCACAAAAAGATCGCGCTGCGCTACCTGCGCACCTGGTTCATCATCGACCTGCTCGCCACCTTCCCCTCCGACTACCTAGTGCGGGGTCTGGAGGTAGGGGGCAGGCGCCAGGGGCCGGGGCCGCAGCGAGCAGCACTGCAGGCTGTTGTTGCAAGCTGCAGGCGGCTGGTGTTGCCCGTAGCCGTGCGCTGGGACAGGGGCACGACGCAAGGGCGAGGACCCCAGCGTGCCATCCTCCGTGGCCGCTGCCCCCTCGGCCACAATTCAGCTGCTCTTTGTCCATCCCCTCGCCTTCTTCCACCCTTTCCCCACGCCTCCCTCCATCCCCAGGGCACGTGGACGTGCAGCGTGCTGGGCGGCTGCGACCTGGTGGTGCGGTCCGACAGCGCCGCCAGCCTGGTGGTCATGCTGCGCCTGCTGCGCTTCTTCAGGATCATCTGGATCTTCAAGAACTTCAACGTGCTGTCCGTCAGCACCGTGCTGGGGCGGCTGCAGGTGCGCGCGGAGAGCATGTTGGCAGGGTGGGAGGGCGCGCACGACAGATGAGGCGGCAAGGGGCCACCCAAGTTCGGCGTTAGCATGCAGCCTCGCGCCAGGGCTGGCGGCCATGGAGGGCGCCTCGGGCGAGGTCTCCAGCTGCGCGACCCACATGGCCCCTAACGCACCACTGCGCCGCCCGACCCACATCCCCACCTGCATCCCGTGCTGCTCCCCGCCCCCAGGACGAATTCTACGCGGCGCGCTGGGTGATTTCGTTGCTTGAGCTGCTCATCGTGTTGGTGTACCTAGGCCACCTCAGTGGCTGCTTCTTCTACCTCTTTTCGGGGCCGCACTGGTGGACAGCGGGTGAGGCGGTGGGGTGCGGTGGCTCCCGGCTCGGTGGTGCGGGCGGGGCACTACTTGGGCCATGCCCCGCGCAGCGTTCTCACCTGGGGTGCTAGTGCCGCCGCCAGGGGTAAGAAGGCCATGCGGCTGCAACGATCAGCGCGCTGTGCATCACTGCGCACCAAGCAGCAAACCCTACCGCCCGTGACCCACGCATGACTGCTCGTCTCCCGCCTCCTTGCTGTCCCAGAGGAGCAGCACCTGGTGGACGTGGGCGAGCTGGACACCTGGGTGCTGCAGAAGCTGGGCGGCTACTACCCCGTGCTCATGCCCACCCAGATCAGCACCATGCCGGACGGGGCCGCGCCCTACATCACCGAGCTCACCGCCAGGGTGCGCACAGGGTGCCGGGTCAAGGGCAGGGCGCGCTGCGGCCTCTGGGAGGTGCTGCAGGCGGGGGGCGCTGCGAGGGCGCCACGAATCCGCGCCAGGTGGCCGCGTCGCTGAACCGCTCCGCCCCGCCGGCTGGCCCGTGCCTGCGCCGCTGCCCGCAGGACGCCGCGTCCAAGAACTGGTACACCTGCCCCGAGTACTACACCATGGTGCCCTGTCCCCAGTGCAAGGACCTGCCGCAGCTGAGGTGCAAGACCGACTTCGGCTTCACCTACCGGTGGGGCCGCGAGCCTGCGCGGAGCCCCGGGGTGCATGCCTCGCACGGCCGACGGGCCTGACCCTGCACCGCCTCGCGCCCTGCAGCCCGCTGCCACCGTGCTCCGACCCGTCCTGGCTTCCGGCCGTCTCCCAACTGCCTTGAACCCTCGTCGCGCCCCGCCTTGGGGCCGCTCCAGCTCCCGGCTGCCTCTCCCAACCGCTGTCATGCCACTCGCCCTCTGCCGCCGTGCTCCTACCTCTCTCTACCAACAAGATACTCCCCGTGCCGGCTCCCCTCGCAGCTACATCACGTCCATGTACTGGGCCTATACCACCATGACCACCGTGGGCTACGGAGACATCTACGGGACCACCATTGCCGAGAAGGCAAGCAGCAGCGGCAGGGGCGCTGCTGCGCACGAGCCGCAGCGGGCGGCGGCCAGCGAGCAGCGCACACGGCTTGAGCCTCCAGCTATACACGAACTCGCGGCTTGAGGGTGCCTCAAGGTCCATGCAGCAGCAACCGCGTGCCCACAGCCGACACACGCTCAGCAGCCACCGCGCAGTCTTCCCACCACCTGCCAGTCCAGCGACCGTTGCCCGGGCCCCCTGCCGTCCGCCGGCCTGCCGCCAGGTGTGGTGCATGATCACCATGGTCATCGGCGGCTTCTTCCTGTCCTTCTGCTTCGGCCGCATGGCGTCCATTGTGTCACGCCTGGACGCCGACAAGGTGGCCCGCGGCGAGCAGCTGCACCAGCTCAGCGCCTTCATGAAGGACGTGGAGCTGCCGCGGCCGCTGGCCAGGAAGTAAGAGGGGGCGGGGGACTTTGGCGCCGAGGGGCCGGGCTGGGGGCCCGGTGCTCGGCTACTGGGATATGGGGTCGTGAGGCACGGCCGAAGCGCGTGCTCTTGTCGGGTGACGTGATGGGCCGGTGCGGCATGCTCAAGAGTCGGCACAGCCGGTGTGTGTGTCGGTGGGCACGCCACCAGCGGTGCCATGAACAGGCAGGGCGCTAGACTCTAGCCTTAGTCCGTCTCCTTTCCCTGCCCTTCCCTCAGGGTGCTGGAGTACAACAAGAAGCAGAAGGTCAAGGCCTACGACCGGCAGGCGGTGCTGGCGCGGCTGCCGTTTGAGCTGCGGTCCAAGATCCTGCGCCACCTGTACCTGCCCACCATTGCCAACGTGCCGCTGCTGCAGTCGCTGTCGGACGACGACGTCTTCCTCACCGACCTCTGCGTGCGGCTGCAGCCCACGCACTTCTCCGCCGACACCTTTGTGTACATGCGCGGGGAGACGGGCGCGGACGTGTTCATTCTGCTGCAGGTGCGCAGGGTGTGTTCCAGTGTTAAGTAGAACAGAACCCCACACGCGGCACAGCACGCCTGGATAGAGTGGCGCGTCGGCCGTGCGCAGAGGGAATGCGGTTAGATGCGCCAGTGCGGAAGCGTGTGAGGGCGTAGGGCGACAAGCACGAGGCGGGCGCAGGTTTCGGTATCAATCCTCTTCGTCCTTTTTGCGTCCTGTTCGTGCCCCGAAGAGCGCGAGCCGCGCCGGCCGTTCGTCCGCTGAGCCCTCTGCCTCCCTGCGTGCGCTGCTCCACGCCTTGTGCCGCCAGGGCGAGCTGCAAGTGCTGGGCGCAGACCAGGGCACGGTGCTGTACGTTGTGCCCGAGGGCACCGTGTTCGGGGAGGGCAACGTGCTGCGCCAGATGGCGGGCGCCGACGCCACCGAGGAGGGCGGCGGCGGCGGCCACGCGGGCAGCGCGGGCAAGATCAAGCGGCGCGACAATGTGTTCTGCAAGACGCCCTGCGACATGTTGCGCATACCCGAGGACGACATCACAGACCTGTGCGAGCACTACCCCGAGCTGCTGCGGTGAGCGTCCATGGGGGACGGAGCACGCGAGATGGAGCAGGCCTCCCCCCCCCCGCCTGCAGGCTGTCTGTTGTCGGGACGCGGGGAAGGAAGCGGCAGCACACCTCCATTGCATGTCTTCCCTGCATCCGCAATCTACAGGGGCCTTGCTGCTGCTGCACATGCACATCGCACATTCGCCTTGCGTCTCGCCCGCGCCACCATGGACCGCCCTCCCGCCCTCCCGATCCACGTGCCCGCCTGCCGCAGCGGCCTCAAGAAGCTGGACATGCTGCGGCACGCGCGCGTCCAGGAGCGGATGGCGCAGGTGCGCGTGTCGCCGCCCGCCGTGCGGCCCAACACGGCAGCCTGCGAGGGCTCCTCGCTGCTGGCAACCGCCGGCGAGGGGTCCCACAACTCGTACGCCAGCCTGTCGGGCCACGGCCACACGCGCGCCGCCAGCGACAGCCTGGGTGGGCTGATGGCGGCGGCGATGAGCGGCGGCAGCGGCCACGGAGGCGCCGGCAGCGTGTTTGTGATGCCGTCGGCGTCGACTGGATCGCTGATGGCGAACGGCGGGCCCAAGCCGGGGTCGGCATCGGGGCCGGCGCTGCGGTGACAGCAGCTCGGGAGGGGGCAGGGACGGGGCTGAGCGCTATGGCCTCAAAGGCGCGGGGACTAGGGGCAGGGGGGCACGGGGTTATGGCACCGCGGTGGCGGATAGAGAGCAGGAGAGGAGCGTAAACACATGCAGCACTGCGGGCTGGGAGCTGGGAGTTGGGTGGAAGTGTGCCCCGGTGAGCCAGGGGCGACGTGCAGACGCTAAGGGCGGAGACCATGTGAGCCAGGGGCGCGCTGACGCGAGCGATTGCGGTGAATGGGCGGGGGAAGCGGCGTTCCTGTGACCCATGTGTATGTCGTTCGTTTGTGACTGGCTGCTGTGGCTATGTACGCGGCGCCTTGGCTCAAGGTCTTGGCCGAGGGTGTGACCATGTACGGAGTGGATGAGTGATTGTCTTCACGTGTGGAGGGAGAGGAGGCGTGATTCGCCAATCCAGGGCCAAGTGCGGCTGCGATCGGTGGGAGCGCTGCGGGGCGGGCTGTTTGCTTGAAACCTGTCCCAACTGCGCAGGGGTGCATGGCTCGCCCCAAAAAGGGGCCACCCAGACCAGACGCACACCGTCGGTCATCATGCGGTTGTCGCCGGGGTATTTTAAGGGGTCTCGGGCACAACGAATCTCCGTGCCCTCACCCCACGGGCCGGACTTTGCCGCCCTAACTGCCTGAAACGGCAGGGATGCGCATCTCAACGCACGTCGTCGCTGCTGCCGTTCTCGCTGTGTCGCGGTGCCCGAGTCGAACGGCTCGTGCACCTCAAGGGGCGAGCCAACGGAGCGGTCTTGTCTCGTAGGGTCTCGTGCTTCTTATGGCACATGCAAGCTCGTTCAGGCCATGCCCCAACCGCCACGCTACCTACTCCCCAGCCCCTCCTCCTCCCCCGCCTTCCCGGCGCCCGTGTGCCTGCTGGCGCTGGCCGCCCAGCTGCCGCCGCTGTGGAGGGTGCTCATGCGCCTCGCTGTAAGGAGCGGGCGGGCGCAGGAGGGTGGGCGGGAGGGCAGGGGCGGTGTCTGGTGGGGCGGCGGGGCAGGGCCGATTCCCGTGCGCCAGCCGTGCTGAAGGGCAGCACACGCCGTGCCGGCGCCACCAACCCACACTATGCTGTGCGGCCACGTAGTGTCGCCGCCACCTCCACTGTCTGCAGCTGCGCCACCGCCCCTATCTCCTGACGTGTGCCGCCCCGGGGCTGCCTTCCTGCCTGACTCGCTGGCCCCAGCCGACGCCTGACGCCTGGGGTTTTCACACGGGGGGGTTACGGCCGTCATACCGGCCGGGCGTGCCGGCCGTCATGCCCGGGGGATCGACGTCGTCCCGGCCGGCACTCTTCGCAATCAGCACCGCGTGAAACACGCGCAACACGCCTCTGTTTCGCCTACTTCAAAAGTATGGATGTAGTTCTAGCCCCCGCGCCTGTGCCCAGCGGTGGCAGCGACGCCGGCGCGAGCACGGCTGTCGATAACCCCGGCGCCTTCGTCGAGGCTCTTCCGCGGGGATCTCTGATATCAGGGGCTCGTGTTCAAGCTTTAGCACTGTGCTTACTGAGAGATGAACAGACAGTAGTTTGCACGAGTGCGAGACGCGAGCACTGAACCGTGCTCGGTCTTGCGGGGAAGGCCCCCGCGCGCTACTTGCCACGCGGGTACCACTCAGGGTCGCCGGTAGGGGCCGCATGGTCCATGCGCAAACCGTCATCCGTTCTTCATTGTATTCTGGCAAGCAACGTGGACCACATGTCCCTGCCATATCCCTGCCATGACCAAGGCCGGTTGTCTTGGTCGCATGAGCGCCGGCGTGGCCCTACTGCTGCCTGGCCCGCTCATCCGCAGCGTCAGCAGCCTGCGTGGGAGAGGTAGGGAGGCATGGGGCACGGTGCGCGTGGCAGGGCATCGGCACACGTCATGGACCCTGGCCCCTCAGGACCCCTACGCACGCCGTCAACGCGCCACGCCGCACACCGCACGCCCTTCCACACGCCCCGCGCCACGCCTCACGCCCCGAGCTCCGTACTGCTGCCAAGCGCTGCATGCCGCTGATGCCACACGCGCCCCATGCCGCACGCCCCAGCCCCAGCCACAACGGCACACATGGCGCGGTCCCAGGAGCACGCCGCACGCCGCACGCCTCAAGCTACCCCCCGGCCCGGCCCAAGCCGCGGCCTCCCAAACCCCAAACCCCAACCCCTGGCCTTGGCCCCTCGGGCCCCACCTGCAGCTGCTGCTCCACCGCGGCAGTGCGTGGCGCTGACGTCATCCTCCTGCGCACGCAGCGGCCAAGGGCGCGCAGGGGGCGGGGCCGCATTACAGGGGCGGCAGGCGGCAGGCTGGTGCAGGGCGCAGCCCACAGCAGTCCGCACCCACCACCCAGCATCCGCTGCTCGCCGCGGGCGCACACCGCGAGCGCGCCGCAGCGCTGTTGGCGGGCTTCAATCTTGTTTGGAAAGCCGCACAGTAGCCATCCAGCACCCCGCGCCGCGCACTTATCGCCCGCAGCGCCGCTCGGCGCTGGCTGCCGCCGCAACCGCATGTGGCCTCACCTCACCACATGCTGGCCCCCGGCATGGTCGCCTCCTTGATCTGCTTGGCAGCCATGGCCACGCGCCCGATGGCGCCCGCCGTGCGCTCGGCCAGCGTGGGCTCGGCAGGGGGCGGCGCCGCGGCCTCTGTGGTGCTGCTTGACGACATGGGCCGATGTTTCGGAGCCGGTCGCTGACTCAGGGTTGCTGCAGCAGCAGCTGTGTCGAGAGGCGCGGACTGTAGCAACTTGCAGTTTAGTGCGTGGCGGGCACGGTGGCGGGTGTTTGTTCCAGTGTTAGGTAGCACAGAACCCCACACGCGGCACAGCACGCCCCAGGTTTGTGTGAGAATGGGGGTGCGCGCGGCCACAACGGGGGCGGCGAGGCTAAGCGTGCGATGCGACGGGGCCGCCGAGGCGGTGTGCGTCATGGGCTCGCGCTGTGAATAGCGCGGCGCCACCAGTGGCCGGACCGGTGTCATGGACGCTTCGCTTTGCGGGGGGTGGCCACCATGCGCGCCGGGAGGGTCGCGGAGCTCTGGCGCGACACTGAGCTATTGGAGCCGGAGTGCCGGACCTGGGGAGGGTACTGGCGATTGGCATATGTGCGGCGGGCGGCTGGCCTGGTGCGCCTGGGCCCCACAAGAAGCAGCGACGTGCGTTACAGCAAACCCCACAAGCCCGCTCTAGATCCTCACGTCGTCATCGCCGCCCTTCCAATTCAACCAGATGCGCGTCTCTGCCTCCAGCCTCCTCCCCATCACGGGTCCACCCAACACCGAGCGAGTTATCCAACAGCCTGCGCCGCGGACGCACGGACCCCACACGAGCCGCACGCAGCGTGGTAACAGCTCGCTGCTGCTGTCAGCAGCCATCTACCTCACTCGGGAGCCCCCTCGCCCGCACGGCCCCGCCGGTGGTTTCGCCATCACCCGCCACCACCAAACACCGCAGCCCCCGCTGCCGGCCGCTGGCTGCTGCCGGGCTCGCACGGCCCCGGCCGCCTACACGTCCTCGACCTTCTCGGCCATCTCGCGAGCCGCCTGGTGTGGGAGGGCGAGCCCCACGGGGCGCATAGAGCGTGCGTGGGAGAGCAGGCGCATGCATGGTACGGCGGGGTGCTAGGCAGGAGCTGGGGCCGACAGGTGGAGTTCTTGATGCGCGGGAAGAGGGATGTAAAAACAGGCGGAGTCAAGAAGGATGTGGAGGGGATTCTTGTTGAATTAGGAAAAATGGGATACACCTGACTCTCCGACGTTCGGGGTTATGTGGAGGGGATATGTGGAGGGGATGACGTGAAGGCCACCGCCTGCCGCGGGTGCAGCGCCCCACCTCGAAGCCCGGGTTGACGCCGGTCGCCTCCACCTGCGCGCCGTCCTGGCTGCCGGCGCCCGGGCCGCGGTCGGCCGCCTGCTGGAGGGTGTCCACCGCAGCGTCGCGGGCCTGGGAGGCAGGGACCGGTGGGGAGCGTACGTTGGGGCGAGAGGTCGGAAGCACGGGGACGGAAGCACCGGCAATGTCAGCAGCTGGGTGAGGTGAGCGAGCAGGCGGCCGCGTGCGCCCTGCGGAGTAGCAGAGCGCCGCCCATCCCTAAGCCGCGCCAGCCCCTTTCTCATCAGCTGCTCGCCTCCGACTGCAGCCTGCCTGGCCCCCCGCCCCCTCCCGCTCCTGCCGCCTGCCGCCTGCCTTGCGCGCGCACCTTGCCCGCCTCGTCGCTCACGGCGGCCTTGGTGTCCTCGTACGCGTCGCGCGTGCGGTCGCCGATGTCGCGGGCCGCCTAGGCCGATGGGTGCAGTGTGGACAGGGGCAGCGGGAGGGGACAGGGAATGCGCCACGCACTCGGGCACGCCAGCGGGGCAAAGCGCTACAGCGAGCGCCAGCAGTCAGCCTGTCAGGCGCTCAGGCACAGGAGGACCCTTGCTTGCGGACTGCGCCATCCGCCAGCTCGCCTCCCTACAGCATCGCCCCCACCTCTCATCTCCCACCACATAAATCCCCAGCCACAGGTCCACGCAATCAGGCACATGCTGACGCGCCTCGGTGGTGGTGATCAGCACCCAGGGACACCTTCCGCCCCTGGTCCCAATCCCCCTCCCGCCCACCCCCGCTCTGCCCACATGCCGAGCATCCGAACCCAACCCCAATCCCCCCTCCCCACCCTCACAATCTTCCCCACCCCGCACCTCCGTGGTGCGGTTCACCGCTTCGTCGGTCTTCTGCTCCGCGCGGGTGGCCAGGTCGTCGGCGTCCTCCGACAGCGACGTCTGACTGCGGTCCTTGCCGCCCACCTCGGGCCCGGAGCGCGGCTCGGAGCTCAGTTGCTCGCGTGTGGCGTCCTGCGCCTGCGGCCGCGGGCGAAGGGGCGGGTGGGGGCCGGAGGAGGGGGGAGGTTGAGCAGCGAGGTGGCGTGGGGAGGGAGCGGCGTGGGAGCGCATAACGAGAGGCCGAGGCCGAGTCCGCCGGCCACGGAGCCGCCGCGAAGCTGCGGAGCAGCTCTCTGCGGTGCTGCTGTTTGCAGAGCGACCGAGTGCCGGGGGCCCTGTTTCCCCGAGCCGAGCCGCCGCGCGCTGGACCGGCGCGCCAGCCGTGGACCGCTTCTGTGATGCAGCCCTCGTGCGTGCCCGCTCCCCGCTCACCGAGCCCAGCGCGTCGCTGATGCGGTCCCCGGCGGTGCGCGCCGCGTCGGCCAGCTTGTCCATCACGGAGGGGCCCTCGGCCATGTCTGCGACTGTGAATCGGTGCCGAGGTCTTGAGCCTTGCTGCGGGCTTGTGTGCTGCTGCTCGATTGCCGTTTGGCGAATGTGCGAGTGTGCGCCCGGGTGGTCCTGCGCGGCCAAGTAGGCTTGCAGGCCCGCTCCCGCATCGCGATGGCGCGTCACCTCGCCTCCGACCCAACGCCCCAGCTCGCGCCCATGCAGCTCGCAGCCAGGCAGCAGCAGCGCTGTCTGGTCCTAATCGCGCCAATTCCCCCCACTAGCAGCAGCCATGCAGCGGCTGCAGAGCTCCGCTGCCGACGCGCTCGGCGGGCTGGCGGACGACGCGCTGGACCAGGTGCGGCTGCTGCTGCGGCGGCGGAGGGCCGCAGAGCGAGGGCTGGGGGGCCGCTGGCAAGCACCTCGCGGCCCGGCCCGCTAGCAGCTCAGCGACCTCGGCGGCAGGTTAGGCCCCGTCCCCTCGTAACGCCCGCCCCTGCCCCGGCCGCGCTTGCCCGCGCCGGCGCCGGCGCCGCCTTCGCCACCTCCCGCCGGCCGCAACCCCCCAGCTGGATGGGGTGGTGCCGGGGGCCGCAGGCGCGCCGCTAGCGGCCAGCGCGCAGCCCTCGGACGCCGGCGGCGGCGGCAGCCTGCAGGAGGCCATCCAAGGGGCGCAGGAGCGGATCGGCCAGGAGACGAGCATGGTGGGTGGGTGGGGGCCTGAGGCGGGGGCTTGGCTGCCTGCTGGCGCCTGTGCCGGGCTGGGGCTGGCGGCCACTTGGCTAGGCGGCAAGGGAGCAGCTGCGGGGCGTGCCGCCGCTCCTCGTGCCGCCGCCCCTCGTGCCGCCGCTCCTCGTGCCGCCGCTCCTCGTGCCGCCGCTCCTCGTGGCCCGCGCCCAGCTGCCGGCACCCCAGCGCGCCGCCGGCGCTGCCCCCTCTGCTCCCTGCCGCGCCCGCAGCTGAGGCAGCGCTTTGGGCTGGCCTCCACCGGGGGCGAGGAGGGCGGCGCCGCGGGGCCGGCGCCGAGCGGGGGCGAGGACGTGGCGCTGGCGGCGGCGGCGGGGCAGTCGCCCGAGATGCGCGAGACGCTGGCGGCGGCGCGGGAGCGCGTGGTGGAGGAGACGCAGCAGGTGGGGTGGGGCGTGGCGGGAGGCAGGTGCCTGTCAGGGTGCGTGCGGGGGCGTAGCGCAGGTGGGGGTGGGGGTGGGGGTGGGGGTGGGGGTGGGGGGGTGCTGGGCCGCCTCGTGCGCCTCGTGTGGGAGGGGGGCTGGGGCAGTCGCCGCGCACTCGGGGCGGGCAGCCGGCGGCGCGCAGCTCCCGGAGGTGCAGGCCGCATGGGCGCATGGGGCCTGAGCCACCCGGTGGCCAGCCGGGGGGAGGGGGCCTGCGCCCCTTGGGGAGGCGCTGCCGTGCCATGCGCCCCGCCCCGCCCGCTGCGACCCGGCCCGCCCCGGCCCCGACCCCCGCAGCTAAAGGAGCGCTTCGGGCTGGCGCCAACCGAGCAGCCGGGCAGCGCGTGACGCGGGGGTTGGGGCGAGCCCGGTGGCATGGGAAGATGGGGGAAGGAGAGGGGCATCTGCGCATTGTGTGTACACGTGAGCGAACTAGTCGCTGTAATACGATTGCGTCTCTCTCGGCACTGGGGCACTGTCTGTGGTGCATGCGGCAACGGACCATTGGTGGGCGCTGCGGGGTTACGTTTGGAGGCGTATGCTGCATTGCACACGGTCTTGAGCAAACGACCTGTTGTTACACGCGCACTTCATCTCGGTGCGCCAATCCATCGGCCACTGCGTGCGCAGCGTCGGCGCCAGCCCCGCAGCCGGCCCCCGCCATGCAGCCACAGCCGAAACGCAGCATGCGCATGCATCAAGCCTCCGAACAAACAAACACAGCTGCCCCTCAAGCTCACAGCGGGTTCTTGCAAACAAACTAAGCGGTCAATGCTATATGTGCACCACCCCAGCGCCCCCGCCTGCGCAACATCACCTCAGCGGCGCCAAGCCAGTCAGTGCCCGCCGCCTGCCCGGAGGGAGCCATGCTCCGCCCCCGCACCGCCACAGGTCCCACCAGACGTGTCAACAGCACACGTCACACGGCATGACGTCATCATGCCCCACACGTCCTCATGCCTCGCGGTCGCGCCCTCATGCACCGAGCCGCTGGCCGCCACGCAGCATTCGCGGGTGCCCAGGTGTGATGTGGGTCATGTCATTCATGCACCCCAGCTACCCGTACCTGCGCCCCGCTCCCAACAACGGAGCCCGCCCCACCGCTGCAGCGCCCTGCTCCCCTGCAGGCCGCGCCCCATGGCAGCCCCGTCGTCGCGCACCCCTCAGCACCCCACACAGTCACGTCACGTCATTTGGGCTCGCTTGCTCACTCAGCCACCGCGCGCAGCATCGCGCGGCGCCCGCGGGCCCCATCAGCGCCCGCTGACGCGGGCCACGCCCAGCGCTGGCTCACGCGCATATGTGCTCACGCCGCCGCCGGCTGCGGTCGCCACCTGCTCAATCCAGCATGAGGCAGCAGCAGCATAGTGCCGCCAGCGCGCCCAGGCCGCAGCACCACTTGGCGCTGTCGCTGTCGTGGTGCGAGTTGTGGCCGTGGTGTCCCCCGTGGTGCCCCCCGTGGCCCGGCGGAGGGCCCTGCACGTACACCGGCTGTGCGTACACCCCGGGCTGCGCGGTCGGGTAGGCGCCGGGGTAGCCTGCGGGCGGGTGGGAGCAGGGTGGGCGGATGGGGTTAAGGGCTGAGGGCCGAGGGCCGAGCGCTGGAGAGGTTGAGTCTGGAACGGCAGAGCCCAGCAGGCAGGCGGGGCGGCCCAGGTGCTCGCGGCAGATGGCGAGAGGGCACCAGGGGCAGGGAGCAGGGATAGCGGCGGCACTCGCCTGGGGGTGGTGGGTAGCCGCCGGGCGGCGGGTAGCCGGGAGGCGCGCCGTACCCAGGCGGCGGCTGAGGGTACCCAGGCGGCGCCGAGTAAGGGGATGGCGCCGGTGGTTGCCCGTACTGTGAGTGCGGAGCTGCGAAGCTCTGAGCTGGCCCGTAGCCGCTGGCGGGGTAACCTGTATGGTGAGCCAAGGCGCGGGCGGGGAGCAGGGGGCCGCATGATGAGTATGTCTGTGTCGGGCACGAGCAGCCAGCGTCGAGGCTCTGTGATAGTGACATGGAAGTATGCACTCACCCGGCACCGGCTTGTTGGGGTCCGGGTACCCCGGTGGAGGTGGACCGTACTCTGCGGGCGGCAGCAGAACACGGGGTGACGAGCGTCAGCACGTCTGCAGCTGCTGCCGTCTGCTGCCCGCTCGTCTTAAGCAAGCATTGCAGACGCCTGCTGGGCATGCTTTAAGTTCGCGGCGTGCCACGCCTGGGCCGCAAGGCGTACGCCTTGCCGTTGCATGAAAGGTGACGCCAAGTGCCACAGGCACCGCCCACGATCCGGAATATTACAGGACGCTGATGAATTATACAGGATGTGGCTGAAGGGGCTGGACAGCCAAGGTTGCGGAGCAAACGGCCATCAACCGCGGGACAACACCCGCGGCCCACTTACGCGACATGCGCTAGGTGTTTCCTGGTGCCTTCTGACCGCTACGAGGTCCCCGGCAACGTTGAAGCGCGTCTGCCGAGGACAAGGGCGCAGAAAGGCGTTGCGCGCAGGTGCGCAGACGAGCCTAGCATAACGTTGCTGGCAAATGCGCTGAAGATCCTGCTGGAACCCGTGCGACGGCCTTACCTGAACGTGAGCGCAGCTGCAGACACGAAAGCGTTGAACCCGACACTCGCCGCTTTCACTTCCTCGTATTCCTGTGCAAAGAGCGTGTTCTCTGTATTTCAAGTTGTTCAAGTTATTGCGGAGAACGTAAACACACCACACGGATTTGACTGTCTTCGACTCACGATTAAAGATTTTAACATGTGGCGTGCACAGTTATAGCATGTTATGCTGGTTATTCCTTCTCCGATGGCACGCGCCTCAGCTCGTTGCAGCTTCTGCTCCGCCCAAGACGGGCACGCACGTGTCACCCCATCTCCCACCCACCCACCTCACACCCCGTTCGCGCACCCTCATCGCGCCCCGCGCTCCCCGCTCTCTCGCGTACGAGCTTCCAGCCTCCGACCACACACAACAATGTAAACATACACACCTACGCTCTTCACTCCATGTGCTACTGCTGCTGCGCAAGCTGCTGCCGCAGCTCCGTCGACGATATGTCCGCCCGGAAGTCCTCTTCCCGCAGCGCCTGCTGCGGCGGAAACAGGTCCGCCAGCTCCGGCGGCATGTCCACGTCGGGCAGCGACAGGAAGCGGCCGCTGGCGGCGTCCTTGCGGCCCGCCACCACAAAGGAGCAGCCCGCCTGCCGCAGCCTGCAGGGCGGGCGGGGAGGGCCGCAACGCGAGGGGCGGTGCCGCTGTTGGCACACCCAGCTTGGGACGAGCGCGGTGCCGGCTGCGCCCTGTCTGGCCGCGCATTAAGCAAGCCAGGGGCCGTACCACTAGTCCTCGCCCCCGCCCCGACCCCCGAGCGACCGGGCGTGACGCCGCGGCGGTGTGCGAGCCGCCGCCCCGCTCGCGTGCCATACCTCGAGAAGTCCAGCAGCATCTGCATGTACGAGCTGCCGTAGTACTTGGGCTGCACCAGGCGCACGGCAGTGTCGTAGCCCACCACGAAGCGCGCGCCGTGCAGCAGCTCGGCCTTGTCGGTGAACAGCGGCGCGCGGGTGACGAGCACCGGCAGCCCCAGCGACACAAACTGCGCCACACGCCGCCGGATCTCGGCCTCCGCCAGCAGGCCCTGGGGTGGCGGGCGAGGAAGCAGGAGCGCGGGCGGGTGTGGGAGCAGGTGGCGTGCGCCAAGGGGGGGGGTGCGGGAAGGGGTCAGGGGTTGGCGCGAAGCGGGGTACCCACGACAGGGCGGGAGCGAGGTAACAGCATGGGGTGGGGTGGGGGGAGCCACTGGGAGCGAAAAGGAGCAAGCGGACGGGCGGCCTCCCAGGCAGCAGCGCTGGCGGGGTGCGGGTTGCGCCCGCCCTGTCCTTCCACCCCAGCCCAGCCCCCGCCTCCCACCTTGCCTCCCTCCCCTGCGGCCCCCAGCCCTGGGGCCCCACCTTGTCCGCGTTCTCGATGGTCAGCTCGAAGGCGCCCTCCAGCGGGTATCCGCACGCCTGGCGGGCCGCAGCCACCGCCGCCTGCAGCAGCTCCATGTGGCCTCAGGGGCGGCAGCGGCAGTGAGGGGGGGCGGGCGTGGGGGGGAGCGGGCGTGAGGGGGAGCGGGCGTGAGGGGGAGCAGGCGTGAGGGGCAGGCGTTGGGGGCAGCGGCCGGCAGAGAGGACCCGTGGCCATCGGGGGGGGCCAGGCATGGCCAGCCGTGCCTCACAGTAGTGGGCGGCAGGGCGCCATGGGCCCAGCCGCCCCCAGCGCCGCGCGCCGCTTGGCGCCATCCCCTTGCCCCGCGCCGGCCCCACCCGCCCGCCGCATCCATCCCACCCGCTCCACCCCCCGGGGCCCTACCGTGGTGCAGCGGGTTGAAGGAGCCCGGCAGGTACACCCGCCCCCTGCGCGGCGCGTCCACCGCCACCTCCTGCCCGCAGTACTCCACGCAGCGCACGTCGCCCTCCAGCAGCCGCGCCAGCGGGTCGTCCGCCAGGTGGCGGCAGTCGCTGATCTCGTCGTGCGCCTCCGAGGGCGGCTCGCAGGGCGGGTCGGAGGAGGCGGACGCGGCGGGCGGCGGGATCAGCGGCAGCGGGAAGGCCGCCGTGTCGACGCCGGTGGCCTCCGCCAGCACCTGCGGCAGGCGGGCGGCTCAGGAGGGCCGACGCAGGGAAGCCAGCCCTGCCCACGGCCCCGGCCCCAGCGCCGCCGCGCCTCGGCCCGCACCCCCACGCAGCGCCTAACCCGCTGGCGCCCGCACCGCGCTGCGCTGCCCGCACATGCAGGAGCAGCCCGGGTGGGCCATCGCCCCTCGTCGCTGCCCCTGACGTTCCCATGCCCGCCTGCTATCTGCGCCCATCCCCGGCAGGCCGCAGCCTTCCACCCCCCAGCCACCCCAGCCCTACCTTGATCAGCAGCCTGCTGGCCACGTCGTCCTCGCCCACCCGGCTGCGCGCGCCCTTGGCCAGGCTCAGCGACACGCAGCGCGAGCCGCCGCCGTTGAACACCGCCACGTGGGCTCGGTGCTCGCCGCGCTTGGGGGGCACCTGCGGCAGGCGGCAGGGCGGAGGCGGGCAGCCCGAGCAGGGGCCAAGGCAGGGGGTGGTCGGGGCGGCCGGCGCTGGCGCGGCGCAGAAGCAGCTGGCGCCGGCTGCTGACTGCGCGTAGGCTACCAGGGGGTGGCCGACTGCCAGCCGTCCATGCCGCAGACGAGCCGGCCTGCGCTGCCCGGTGCGTGCTGCTGCTCGTACCCACCGGCTGCGGCGCCTTCCAAGTCTGCCACGCGCCGTCTCCCCGCCGAGGTCCCCGCCCAGGCGCCCTCCCCCCACCTTGCCCCCCACCCCGCTTCCCACCACCCTACGCCACCCCACACCCACCGTGGCCAGCGCGCAGGTGGCGCCCACGCCCACGAAGCTGCTGCCAAAGGGGCACAGGTGCGCCGCCCGGCGGTAGGCCGCCTCAGCTATGGCCTCCGCCGTGTCGGCGCTGCAGTACTGCTCCGGCTCCTGCGCACCCGCCGGCACCGCCACCACAGACAAGCAGGGGTCGGGGAAGCGGCGGCTGCCACCGCACGACCACGGGGCGCGACACGGCAGCGGCGCGGCGCTGGCAGCGGCCGCGGGGGTTGTGGTTCTGCAGCTGGCAGCCCCATCGCACCTCCCGCGGCTCCGCACCCAGCCTGCCCGCCGCTGGGGACCCACGGACTCTCACTCATCCCAGCCCCCGGTCGGTCTCTCACTCATCCAGCCACTCTGGGCCGCCGTCCCCTTACCCAGCCAGCCCCACTGACCCAAACCCGGGCCCGCTCCCTCTCCCTCTCCCACCGCCTGTCCCTCCCCCTCACCCAGCCCCACCTCCAAGCCGCAACCCCCCAGGCCGCCTCCCCCTCACCCAGCCCAGTACGTCCATCAGGCTGTCACGAGAGTACGGCACACTGGCCTCCAGCACCGTGCCGGAGGCACCAGGGACCGACAGCAGCCAGGAGATGGCCTATGAGGCGGTGGACGGGTGGCAGGGAGGGATGCCGGGAGGGGTGCCGGGATGGGTGCCGGGAGAAGCAGGGCGGGCAGGGCGGGAAACGTGGTTAGGGTAGGCAGGCGGTAGAGCAGACAGGGACTGCTGCTACTCATCGTCCTGATAAGATGGGTTTGGGGCTGTTGCCCCAATAGTGCAAAGCCGCCAAGCGCCAGGAGCGGGCGGGCGGCCGCTGCGCGAGCAGGGCCCCTGGCGCCGCGCCTACCTGCACCGCGCCGCCCGTGGCGTACACCACGGCCTTGCTGCGGTTGGCGTGGATGGCCGCGATGACCGACTCCACGTCAGCGGCCAGCTCCTGGGCATGGCCGCCGGCCGCGGCTGCAGCGAGGGGCCGGGCCGGGGACGCGGCAGCGGTGCCGGGCCGGACTCCGCCAGCGACCCGTGCGATGGCGCGCGCCGGCGCGACCCCGCGCAGGCCCCGCAGCGGCAGCATGCGCGTCAGGCGGCAGCCAGCTGCGATGGCTTGGCGGACTAGTAGTTGTGGCGCGCGGATGGCAAGGCCCAGGATGCGACGCATGCACCGGGGTCGAGTTCCGAGTGTCGATATGTGTGTACGCAAATATAAATGCATGTGTGTCCCGCAGTGTACTGCGGTGATGACTGCGGCGATGGCCCGGCCGCTTGGTAAAAACTGCTTGCATCAGGGCTTTAGAGCAACCAGTGTGTCCCACGCGCACTCTAAAGCCAAAATGCTCCTCCACAGTCGTGCGCCTTGTCGGCCAGCGGCAGCTCGGCAAGCTCTCGGCATGACAGCTGCACGCCGGATGGCACGCATGCGCCCCTCGGTCGCCTGCGCGGCCGCTGCCCAGCGGCTCATTGCTCTGGACTTCGACGGAGTCGTGTGTGACTCGGTGGGGGAGAGCAGCCTCTCGGCCTTCAAGGTGCGTTGGCCCATTGCCGCGCCCCGGGACGCTGGCCCTGACGGCCAAGCCCTAGGCGCCTTAGCGGGCGCGATCAGTGAGGTCACACAGCCGGGCGTAACAGCCGAGCAGACCTTGAGAGCACGCCTGCGGAGAGTCGGCGCGCGCACAGCCCCGGAACCCGCCGGCAGGGGAGGCCAGTTTGCCAGCAGCAGGCCACACCCGCCGAGCTCTGGCGGCGCGCCTTCCCCCTCTGGCACCCGTCGCAAGGTGTGCCCTGGACTCCCTGCCTTCCTCACCTCCTCCATGACAACAACCCCCAGGCGGCCGCCATCCAATGGCCTGAGATCTTCGGCACGGCGGCTGCCGAGGCGCGCAAGGGGGAGCTGGTGGAGAAGATGCGGCTGGTGCGGCCCGTGGTGGAGACGGGGTGAGGCGGGGGCCGATGGGGTTGGGAAGGACTGTTCCGGGAGACGCAGATTGTGGATTGAGGGTGGGGGCGTCAAGACGCCGTGTACAGAGCAGAGATGGACCCGGGGACGTCGGGCCTCTCCGGAGCATGATGGTACTCTCCGGAGCATGATGGTACTCTCCGGAGCATGATGGTACTCTCCGGAGCATGTCGCCCGCGCCAGTCGTCCTCCCCACTGCGGGCCAAGCGCCCCGCCGCCTGCAGCCACGCCCACCCCCCTCGCCCACCCGGCCCTCCTGCGTCCCCCCTCTTGCTGCCTCGCCTCCGCACGGCAGGTACGAGAACATCGTACAGATCCGCTGCCTGTACGAGGGCGTAACCCCGGAGGAGATGCTGGCCACCTGGGATAAGATGCTGCCCGACAGCATGCAGCGCTGGGGGCTGCAGCGGGCGCCGGTGGGTGGGTGGGTGGGTGGCGGGGCATGGTGGGTGGTGTGGTGTGGGTGGCGCTGTAGCGCGTGCCGGTGGCTAGGTGGATGGGTTGGTGGGTGGGGCTAGCGCGGTGGGCGCCGGTGGGTTGTTGCTTGGTGGTGCGGTGGGCGCCGGTGGGTGCGGCGGCGGGGGCCTGCAGCGCACGCCGCGGCACCACGCGCCGCCCGCCAGCGCACGCCGCGCCCTGCCGCCAGGGTGGCGCCGCGGCGCCCTCGCCGCGGCCACCGTGCCGCTGGCGGCCGCCCCTGCGCACCGCCACGCACCTCACCGCCCGCCCGCCCGCGCCCCCTGCCGGCCGCCTGCCGCTGCAGCTGGTGGAGCTGTTTGGGTCGGTGCGCGACGACTGGATCGCGTCGGACCTGGCCGGCTGGCTGGCGCCCAACCGCATCTACGAGGGCGTGGCGGCGCCCGTGCGGGGCGCCATGGCGGCGGACGAGGTGTACATTGTGACCACCAAGCAGGTGGGGGGAGCAGGGCGGAGCAGGGAGAGGGGAGGGAAAGGGGGAGGGTGGGGAGGGGAGGAAAGAGGGGCGAGGGTCGGAGTGGGTGGGGAAAGGGAAAGGGGCCAATGCGGCTGCCGCCTCAGCGGCATCGGCTCTTGGCGAGCTGCCGGACAGCGCCGCAATGCGGGTGATGTGGGTCACGCCCGTGATGCCAGGCCGTGTCAGGACTGGGTATGCACACGCCTTCCGACTTCGCCCCCTTCCCGTCCCCCCTCGCGCCGCCTTGCCCACCGCTGCCGCTCCCTCTCCCCCCCCCCGTGCCCCCCCC
>BDDC01000253.1:63025-81363 GCA_001662425.1 Chlamydomonas sphaeroides | reverse complement strand
AAGTCGTAGCCTGCGGCAGGAGGAGGGGCAGCGGGAGGGGCATTTACAGCACGGTTGGGGCCTCGCTGCTGGTGGCCTTGCGGAGGGGCCCAGGTAGGCAAGCTGGCGGAAGCACGCCACCTCCCCCTGCTCTCACGGCTCACCCTCGTCATAGGTGTACTTCCTGGTGGAGACAATGTAGACGTACTTCTTCTTGTACAGAAAGGCCTCGTGGTCCTTGGCTGCAGGGAGGGGACGGGAGGGCAGAGGGTACGTGACAGTTGCATCTTGAACAACAGCAGGAACCTGACAAGGTCTCACCGGGAGGGGGCGGCGACCGCCGCTGCGGAGGCGGCGGCGAACGGCGGGCAGGGGGCTGGGTGCGGGGCGGAGGCGATAGGCGGCGGGGCGGGGGCGACCGCTTCTTCTTCTCCTCCTCCTTCTTGGGCGGGGGCGAGCGCTTCTCCTCCTCCTTCTTGGGCGGGGGCGAGCGCTTCTCCTCGTCCTTCTTGGGCGGGGGTGAGCGCTTCTCCTCCTCCTTCTTGGGGGGCGGCGAGAACTTGTTGTCCTGGCGCTTGGGAGGCGGCGAGACCTTCTTCTCCTCATCCTTCGGCGGGGGGCTGGCCTGCGGCGGGCACGCAGGGGATAGACGACGCATACGGGAATGCGCGGGATACTAAACGGCACAGGCAGAAACAAGGGTTTTACTGTCACATCGGCGTGAATGTATTACAGGGAAGACAACATACGGTCGCCTAAAGCCGCTCATGCAACCTGACACTGCCACCCACCCTGACTGGCGGCGGGCTGGCCTTCTTGTCATCCTTTTTGTCGTCCTTCTTGTCGTCCTTCTTGCCGATGCCCGGCTTCTCCAACGGCTCAAATTTCTTGACATTGCGTAGGTCCTCGGCAGTCGAAGTGACGCTCTGAGCGCTGGCGCCTGCGCTGGCGCAGGGACAAGGGGCAACGGAGGCATCCGGCGCATGAGGAGGTTTTCCGTTCACAATCGCAAGTTACAATGGCGTACACGGTCGTCTGCTGTCAGCTACGAGTGAGGATAATTCGCGCCGTGGCTAACACGCCTTTGTTCGTGCCACGCGGGTTGAGGCGCAACGCGGACGGCGTCTGCGGCTCGACCCACCGCTGGGGCAGCACAGCATGATGGCGGCGGCCGCCAGCAGCAGCAGGGCCGCCGCGCTCAGCGACGAAGCCCGGGAGCGGGCCATGACAGCAGGCTTGGAGTGGCGCACGGGGGTGCGGCTGGAAGGGGCGCGCCGGCAGGCGGCCGCTATGGTATCGCCGTGCGTTGTCGTTGCTGTCGCGACCGGGGTTTTGGGAGGCTGTGATACTTAAGGATTGTGGACTCGCCTTCTTATCTGGACGTCAGGGTCTGGGAGGGGCTGTGATATGCACGAGACTGCACGAGACAGCCGTCATACGTCGTGGCATGCGGGCCCATCCTAGAATGTTACGAGCAGCCGACCGTCACACGAGCGTGGCGTTGGAACCGTAAGTGCAGCATGCTGTGCTGCAGCGCTCAGCGACTCGTGCAAGGGATTTTTGTGCACCACTCCTGCAGCTGCCATTCAGGATCACGGCAATCGTCGCGCCCTGTTCTACGAGGCCCTTGGCGGTTGTCGCGCGGACCTGCGTGTGGCCTGTGATAGCACATATATCATTGCTGTAAAGATTATTATTGCACTGCCCATGCTGGGGTTTGGGCGGGCAGAAGATGGGCAGGCACCAGTGGAGTTCACCCCCGGCACGGTGTCGGGGGAGATGGTGGGGTAAGTGGGCACAATCGGCAGACAGGCGGGAGCAGTCTGTTTTGGAGCTGCGTGAAAGAAAACGAGTGTGAAGGCTTGCGGTTCAGCGTGCAGCCGGGGGCGCAGGGTAAAGAGTTAAGGCAGCAGGCTGTACCTTGTTGCGACAAGACTTCGACGCAACGGCACAGACAGCGGTCTCCATATAGAAAGAAATATCAGTTTGGCTTAGGGTATTTTTCATACGCAACAAGCTAGACGTGCAATCAACGCTACTCCGACTCAGTGACTCCCAACATCCAAAGCAGTGAGGCTCCACAACCACGGCGTTGTCCGCTAATAAGGTCACGACGGAGCTAAACTGAAAGCGAGCTAGCGTCCTGGCGGACGCGCTCGGAGGTGAGCAGAGAAGGCCGGCATACATATGTCCCGGCTCACAGCTTTTTCACTCCAGGCAACAGTCCTCTAGGTGTACCGGGGATAGTCGTGGGCTGGAATGGCGACGTGCGTCCGCAAGCAGCATGAGCATGGCCGCAGCGTCCTCGTGCTGCGCGCCGGTATGATGCACAACCGCCATCGTCAAATATAGAATCCACAGATGAAGTAACCAAACAGCATCATTTGTAATGCGCGCCAGTGACCTCGGTTTCTCGGTTGCCGCCTGCACCCCCAGCCGCGGCACAGCCATGGCGCCGACGCCGCCCGCGGACGGCGGCCTGGAGGCCAGCCGCCGCATGCATGAATACCTCGTGGCCAAGCAGCGCAAGCAGGAGGAGGCCTGGCTCCGCAAGTACGGCAAGGTCCTAAAGCAAGCGCCGCCCAGCTTGGGCAAGCCCTCGGCGGGGCCGCGGCTTCCGGCCATCTCGGCGCAGGGCTCCGAGCTGGGCTCGGACTACGGCAACGGT
Organism: Chlamydomonas sphaeroides; assembly: GCA_001662425.1. Lineage (NCBI taxonomy): Eukaryota > Viridiplantae > Chlorophyta > Chlorophyceae > Chlamydomonadales > Chlamydomonadaceae > Chlamydomonas > Chlamydomonas sphaeroides. Next base: position 78,716 of record BDDC01000253.1, on the reverse strand, counting down.
CTGGCGGCTGAAGCCAGCGCACCCGCTGCCACGGGCTTGCACCTGCCCGCCATCCCCGGCGCCGGACAGCTGTCGGCGCAGCCGTCCGGGCCGGTGGGGATGCTGCCCCACCATCGCAACCAGCCGAAGGGTCACGCGCCCCTCTTCAACGCCAAGCAGCCGGTGCAGGACTTCTTTGGTCGCAACGCTCGCCAGCGTGTCAGCGCTATCGGCGCTGCGCGCAGCAACGAGCCCTCCTACCTGCCGCCCGCAAACCGCCCGCCGGAGCCTTACCGCCGCGCCGGTGCGGGCGCGCCTCGGCACCTGCCGCCGCTCGCCCCCGAGGCCAGCACCCCAGCCGGCGTCTCCTCCGGCCAGCAGGCCGCGGACGAGGACTTTGCCGCCACGGGGGAGCTAGGCAGCTGGCAGGGCGGCTCGCCGGAGCAGCAGCAGCCGCTGTCGCCGCAGATGCTGCAGCAGTACCTGGGCTCGCCGGGCGCCGACGCTTCCTCGCCCGAGGTGGGCCGCGGCGGCGCCGGCGCGGGGCGGCTGCCGCCGCTGCAGCACGAGGCCAGCGCCGCCACGGCGGTGTCGGCGCACGGTTCGCCCGGCGGTGGCCACACGGGCAAGCCGCTGCGCAACCTGGAGCTGGAGCTGGGGGTCATCAAGGTGCGCCCCGGCGGCAGGGGCATGAGTGCGGCGGCTTGGCTGCTCAGCCGGCTGTGGCCCGGCGAGGCCAAGCAGCGGGCGTTGAGCGTAATGGTCATCCTTCATGCCAAGCCACATGGCCCTCGATGCCAATCCAAAACCCGAATCCTCGGCCACTGCTCCCTCAGGCCATCAAGGCGCGCGAGGACGTGCTGGAGCGGCTGCGCATCGCGGGCGGCAAGCTGGACAGCGGCTTCGGCGGCGCCGCGCCTGTGGTGCTGTCGCCCGTCGACCCGCTGGTGCGGCTCTTCTACCGGCTGGTGGGCACGCTGCGGCAGCGCACGTTGGACGCCATCGAGGCCATCGCCGTGTGGCGCCGCAAGGTGCGACCGCTCGGGGCGCTGCTGGCGCGGACTAGATCTGCACAGCCGCCTTCCGTCCCGTGCTAATTGACTCCCGCCTGACCTCTCGCCCCTGCCCCTCGTCCCCTGCGCCCGCGTGCTTCCTCAGGTGAGCCCCTCAGAGCCATTTGTGTACTACGGCGTGGACTACCTGGCCGCCATCGGTCCCGACGCCGGCTTCCTGGACGAGCTGCCCTTCCTGCGCAGCCGCCTCACCTTTGGCCGCGCCGCCGACGACCCGTTCCTGGCCGAGGTCACGCCCGACGGCATCCCCATCGAGGAGGCCACCACCTGCGACCTGAGGCGAGGTGAGGAGCTAACAGGGATCGGGGTCATGCCAAGGGCAGCGCGAGCAGTAGCCGCAGGGCGCTGGCTGGGTGTGCGTATTGAGCCTGTGGTGGCCGACGGTGGTGGTTTGTGTGCTCTGTGGCGCCCTTGCCGTTGCAGGCGGCCAGCGCTTCTCCTCGGACGCGCTGCGCATCCGCATGGCGCGCAAGGTGCTGGCGCAGTACTGCGGGCGGCCCATGCCGCACGAGGCCAGCACCTACGCGCTCAACGGCGGCGCCAGCAACGCGCACACCTCCACCGCCAACCTGTTTGCGGAGCTGTCCCTGCCGCAGGCCGGGCAGCCCATGGCGCCGCTGGCTAGCGTCCTGGAGCCCCAGCCGGAGGCCGAGGAGCAGGAGCCGGAGGGCGACGAGCTCGAGAGCGACGAGCCGCAGTACCCGCCGCCGCAGCGGGCGGCCTCGCCGCCCGGCGTGTCGGACGCGGAGGCTGCGCCCGCGCCGCTGATGCGCGCCATCACGCCACCGGCCATGGTGGAGAGCGGCGCCGCAGCAGTCGCAAAGCCCGCCGAGGACGAGGACGAGGGCGAGGAGGAGCAGGAGCAGGAAGGCGAGGACGAGCTGGAGGCCCTGCCGGAGCCCGAGCTCGAACCCGAGCTCGAGCCCGAGCCGGAGGCCGTACCCGAGCCGGAGCCGGAGCCGGAGCCACAGCCGGAGCCGGAGCCACAGCCGGAGCCAGAGCCGGCACCGGAGCCCGAGCTGGAGCCCGAGACGCAGCTCCGGCCGGCGGTCACCGAGGATGACCTGCCTCAGTTTGAGGATGACGGCGAGTTCATCGACTTTGCGCTAGGCGCCATCATTCAGTCGCTGGAGCCGCCGTACGGCGACGCCATCCAGCCCGGCGCCTTCACGGTGGCGGGCTGGGAGATTGACCAGCAGCTGGACGAGGTGGTGAGTGGGCTGGCCACGCGTGGCGGTGCCGCGACGCGAAGCAGCGCCGCCTCGCGCGGCAGCGCCACCGGCCAGGTCGAGCCGGAGGAGCGGGCGGAGGCGTCGGGCTCGAGGCCGCAGTCGAGGGCAGGCGCGCTGCCGGCGCCGCCGGTGGGTGCGACGCCGCCGTCGCGTGGCGGCGTCGGGTCGCGTGGCTCGTCGCGGATACCGCTGCCGCCGGGCCAGGCGTCTGCGTCGGCCGAGGCGGCTGGACCGGACGAGGGGCAGATGGTCCGCGTTCACTTGCGGCCCAGCAGCCGCGACTCGCACCTCAACATGGGCATTAGCATGGACGGCAGCGAGACCGGTGCCTTCGGCGCTGTTCAGGCGCCGGTCGGCGATACGCCTGTCGCAAGCTCAAGCCGGCCCGGCAGCCAGCAGGCCAGGCCGCCAGTGCGGATTCATCTCCGCCCCAGCAGCCGCGACTCGCATGTGAACATGGGCATCAGCATGGACGGCGAGGGCCCGACGGACTTCGGCGATGCGCCATCTGCGTCCGGCGAAGAGGTCGCCTCGAGCCGGCCATGCAGTGTGCAGGGCAGCCGCGGGGGCAGCCGGCCCGGCAGCCAGCAGGGCCGGCCGCCGGTGCGCGTTCACCTCCGCCCAAACAGCCGCGACTCGCAAGTCAACATGGGAATCAGCATGGACGGCGAGGGCCCCGTGGCGCATGACCTGGGTGGCCCTGGCTTGCCGGCGATTGCCGAGGACGCTAGCGCTTTCTTTGACGGCGCGGACGAGGACGCCGCCTCGACGTCGTGGCCGCCGGTCCGCATTCACCTGCGCCCCAGCAGCCGCGACTCCCATCTCAACATGGGCATTAGCATGGACGGCAGCGAGGTGGGTGCCTTCGGTGATGCGCAGGCCCCGGCCGGCGATGAAGTCGCCGCAAGCTCCGGCCGGCCAGGCAGCCAGCAAGGCAGCCGGCCCGGCAGCCAGCAGGGCCGGCCGCCCGTGCGCATACACCTCCGCCCCAGCAGCCGGGACTCGCACGTGAACATGGGCATCAGCATGGACGGCAGCGAGCCAGCAGCCTTCGGCGCTGTGCAGGCGGCGGCCGGCGACGACCCAGGTCCCAGCGCCAGCCGGCCGGGCAGCCAGGGCCGGCCAGTCAGCCAGCAGGGCAGCCGCGCGGGCAATCGGCCCGGTAGCCAGCAGGGCCAGCCACCGGTCCGCGTTCACCTGCGGCCCAACAGCCGCGGCTCTCAAGTCAACATGGGCCTCAGCATGGACGGCAGCGAGCCCCTGCAGCAGGAGTTCGCGGCCGTGGGCCTGCCGGTTATCGCGGAGGACGCGAGCGCGCTATTTGAGGAGGGCGACCCAGCCCTGCCGGACGATGGCGGCTCGGCGTCGCGGCCGCCCGTGCGCGTGCACCTGCGGCCCAACAGCCGCGACTCGCAGGTCAACATGGGGATCAGCATGGACGGCACGGCGCTGGAGCTGGATGGTGAGGCGGAGCCCTCTGGAGTGGGAGCCGAGGACGCAGCAGCAGCTGCGGACGCTGGCGACGAGCAGCAAGCCGAGGCTGGGGCTGAGGCTGAGGCTGAGGTTGAGGCCGAGGCTGAGGCTGGGGCCGAGACTGAGGCTGGGGCCGAGGCTGAGGCTGAGGCCGAGGCTGGGGCTGGGGCCGAGGCTGGGGCTGGGGCCGAGGCTGGGGCTGGGGCCGAGGCTGAGGCTGGGGCCGAGGCTGAGGCTGGGGCCGAGGCGGAGGCTGGGACCGAGGCTGAGGCTGGGGCCGAGGCTGAGGCTGGGGCCGAGGCTGAGGCTGAGGCTGAGGCTGAGGCCGGGCCTGAGGCTGAGCCTGATGCTGGGTTGGCAGACGCGGAGCCGGATGCGCCAGCGGAAGCTAACCCCGAGGCTGGGGCGGCGTCGCAAGCTGATGATGAGCAGGCCGACGGCGCCGGCGATGCGGAGGGCCCCGCCGAGCCTGCGCCAGATGCCGACGGTGCCGACGACGCAGCAATGCCGGCGGCACCTGGGCAAGGTGGTGACGGTGACGATGACATTGTGGCCTTCGGTGAGCCCGAGGAGGACGCTAACGGTGGCGACGCGGACGCCAGCACCTCGGGCCGACCGCCGGTCCGCGTTCACTTGCGACCCAGCAGCCGCGACTCGCACCTCAACATGGGCCTCAGCATGGACGGCACGGAGCCCCTGGAGCAGGGGTTCGCGGCCGTGGGCCTGCCGGCCATCGCCGAGGACGCCAGCGCCTACTTCGACGCTGCCGCCGGCGGCGTGGACGAGGACGCCACCTTGTCGCGGCCGCCGGTGCGGGTGCACCTGCGCCCCAGCAGCCGCGACTCGCACCTTGCCATGGGGATCAGCATGGACGGCAGCGAGCCGCTGGAGCAGGAGCTTGCGGAGGGCGCGGACCCTGAGCCCGCGCCCGACGCCACAGCGCCGGCCCGGTCGCCCGTCCGCGTGCACCTTCGCCCCAACAGCCGCGGCCTCAACATGAACCTCAGCATGGACGGCGCCTCCTCGTCGGAAGCAGCCGCCGCCGCCGCGATGGCGGCAGCGGCGCCGCACCTGCCGTCTGTGTCGGAGGAAGCGGAAGTGGAGGTCGGCGTCACACGCTCGCCCGTGCCGCCGCCGATGCCGGCCGACGGCCTGACGTCGCCGCCGCGCGGGCCGCCGTCGGCGCGGGCGCAGCGTGCGAGCTTGCGGCCAGGCAGCTCGCGTCCGTCCAGCGCTGTGCCCACGCCCGAGCAGCTGCCGCCGCCCCCGCCCCCGCCGCCGCCAGAGAAGGAGGAGGACGAGGAGGAGCAGGCGGAGCTTGACGGGGAAGTCGATTGAGCTGGGTACCGTGGGGATGGCAGGATGCTGGGATATGGGGATGCAGGGGCGCTAGGGATCCCTGTGTACGGTATTGTAGTGGTGATCTGGCTGTCTGCTGGACGGAGGTCGCGCAAGCCCTGAGCGAAAGCTGGCCCGATGCGCCTGTCGCGTCGAGGTCTTGCTGAGAAGCCAGGCGCTGAGGTGGGATTGTGTGAGCGCGTGGCTGGGTTGTTGAAGGAACGGCAGAGGCAAACCTGCTAGTACCGATAGGGAGATGGAACGCTATGTACTTGTGGGGTACGTTACAAGGGTTGCGAACCATAACTTCGACCGTGCTATCTGCGGTGATGCGTCTCCGAACGATACGTGTGCATATGACTTGCTTGCTGACTGGGCCTCTGCGGCCCTAGAGCGTGTGGTTGGCAATCGCGAACTCGCCTGCTCGGCGGTGCGCGGTCTGGCGGGGCCGAAATGCCCCCACGGCCCAGCAGTGGCGACAGGCTCGAGTGTAAGCACGCTAGTCGATCAACCCCAGCGCAATTGCAAGACAGCCCAGGACAGCCGCGCTCGGTGACCGGCCTCCTAAGGCAGCCATGCTTAGCGCCCCTCAGTAGATGGGCACGGAGGGGTCAACGCGCGAGTAGGCATCAATGCCGCCTGCAGGGGTAGGCAGCAGGGCCGGGTCAGACGGAGCCACGCACGCAGCTGCAGCAAACGGACGCGCAGCCCTTCAAACGCCGTGGCCCAGCGACCGCAAGCTCGTCCAGCCGAGGCAGCTCGTGCCAGGAGTCGCAGCCCTGGCTGTCCCTCCCCATCGACCCACCCGCCACGTTGTGGACGTCCTGGAAGCCGCTCTGGACCAGGAACTGCGACACCAGGGGGCGGCAGGCAGCGCCAGGCAGCACGGCGGTCGTCGGTCGGACCCCCTCCCGGTGCAGCCTGCAGCCGCATGCAGCGGACAACCACCCCGCCAAGCTGCCGCACAGGGTTGCAGCGCGGGGCCGCGGTGTACCACAACGCCCCCAAATGACGCTACCCGAGCCACGTGTCAAATGCTGCATCCCGGCCCTGGCGGCGGCCCTCCTCCCCAGTGGCCCACCTGCGACATCTGCATAGACCGCACCCCGTGGTGGCACAGCACCACGGTCTGCCGGCTGGAGGCCGTCGCGTGGAGGGATGCGCCGCAGGGCCGGGTGCAGGCGGGGCACACGCACGTCAGGGTCGCGCGGCACTCAGGGCATGTGCTTATGGGGTGGCTGGCCCCCAGCAGCAGGTGGCTGACGGCTCGGCCGCACCTGGGGTCCAGGCGCTTGGTGATCTGCTCCGACCACTCGCTGAAGGTGCTGAGCGGCAGCAGCTGGAAGCCTGCAGCAACCGAGCCCGGGCGTGCGCGCAGCAATCTGTTAGGCTATCCCCTGGCAAGCGCCCTCCATGAGCCACGGCACGTAGCTGCACATGCGCACTGCTTCCCAGTGCCGCGTGCCGCTCTCGGGGTCCCTGCAGGCGCCCAGAGCCGCTGCCGCCCCGGCCCCCGGCGGCCTCACCCGGCAGCCGCGCGGTCTGGAACTCCCACTCCTCGCGCACGTCCACCAGCTGCACGTCCTCCAGCAGCGCGGGGCTGCGCCGGGGCAGGCCATGGGCCAGGCCACGGGCCGGGCACCAGGGTAACTAGCACGGCATGAGGGGTGCGGCTGTGCCGCCGGCTGCCGCCGGGCGCATGCGGAGGCCCCGTGCGGCCACAATGCGCAAGTGAGTTGGCTCGAGGCTGGCCTGCGCCCAGGGCCCTGGGCGCTGCGGCGCCACGCCGCACCTGCCCAGCAGCTCCGCCAGCGCCTCAGCAGGCATCTGGGACACGGTCGACTGGAACCTGCGCCGATGCAGGCCCGACAATAATAGCGATATGGCTGGGTAATTGAGGTCGGTGCCGCGCCGGGCGATTGCTGGTGCAGGCGGTAGGCCGGCGCCAGGCAAGACATGCGCGGGGTGGCGGAAGGGCTCACCGCTCTGCGAGCACCTTGATGACGTGCAGTCCTCTCCCTGGGTGGACAGGGGCCGCTCGCGTGAGCCGCTGCTGGGCTGGCAGCCAGCGCTGCAGTGCAGACGAGGTGAGCCGCGGCCGCACCTGTCGTCGCCCGCGTCACGCCGCCCACAGGAGTGGCGAAAGCCGCCTTCTCAAACTGTAGGGCGGGTTCCGCAAGAAAGGAGTGTGTCTTGGTGCTCATGGCGCTGCCTCTGATGGCACTGCCGCTGATGGGAGGCACGCTTCGCGGGCATGAAGCAGCTCGTGGAGCTGTGGCCTTCCCGGACCTTCACACCTGGGGGAAGAACGTCCCGCGGGTAAGCCAGCCCTGCAGGGCCAGGCATGGGTAGCGGGTAAGCGCAACAGCTGATGAGGGCCCTAGCGGGCGCGCTTGATGGTATGTGCACGTGGTGTATGTAAATGCTGCCGCAGGCCACGCGGCAGAGCAACGAGGGAGGGTGCCCCCTTCGGCACCCGGCAGGCGCGATGCCCCACCAGCTCTCCACCACGAGTGGCGGAGCTACATGTCGAGTACTGGCGTGCAAGCTCGTCGAAGGCCGCGCCGCCTGCACGTAGTGAGGGGCCCCGTGGGGAGGTAGGATGGGCACACACACGTGGATGGATGTTTCAAGGTGGGACCCTGCCACCCTGCCGGGTCACTGTCACCTGTGAGCTTAGCCTCGATTTCGTCCGCCAGCAACGTCTGGTCCTCCTTGCATAAGATGTGGGCGACTTGCACCACGCGCTCCGGTCCCGCCTTAACCGCAACGCTACGGCTTGCCATGAGGTTGCCTTGGAACGGCGCAGGGCAGCGAAGCCGCGACACCGGCCGGCAGAGGCGCTGTGCTGCGAGCATGGTGCAAGTCTTGTGTTCTTTATGTGCTGCAGGAAGTTGTAGGCTACAGTGCTGTGCAGTCGTGGATATGGCGTGGGCGTAGGCGAAAGTCGCGCATTCCTCCGGATTGCAAGTGAACGACAGCTCTTGCAGGGGGCTACCTGCCACCCCCTTCACACACCATAGAGCACTCTAGCACCGCACTGTGGCTACTCTGCTTTCCCATTGCTGTTAAAACTGCTTTCGCGCCACTTGGGCGCGGGCGCGAGCCGGTGTCCCTACCCTTGCAGGCCAGGCAGCATGGCCGATGCCGATAGTAGAACATCGTAGCGAGACAGTGCTAGAAGCACATGGATGCATCCCCCCGTGAGTAGGCTTCCGGCACCATGCAGGCGCATGCAGGGCCAGCCGCTGGCTCGTCGCACGCTCGACAGGCCCGTACCATGGCTGAAGTGGAAAGTCGAAGAAACTGCGCTGGGGAACTGGTTTGGCGCGTCAGCGCAGCTCGCAACCACAGTGTCGGGCCCCCGGTGTCCCAGCCCACAGCTGCTGCGCGTGCTGGTACATTTTCCCTTGGCACATCCCCGCCCACCGACCCGCCCCACCGCAGCGATCGTGATTGATGATGACGAGGACGCTCCTGCAGGCGACGGTCCAGTAGCCCGCACCGGCAGCGGCGCCGCGGCAGCCGGTGCGGCGCATGGGGGCGCTGCACCTGCGGCCCCTGCCCCGGCTCCGGCGCCCACAGCGGCTATGCCGGCAGGCGGCAGCGCGGACTGCTGCATTTGCCTGGAGCCCTTCGAGTCGGAGGGCGACCATGTTGTCGTCGTGCTGCGCTGCGGCCACTCGGCGGGGGAGGCCTGCATGCGGCGATGGCTGCGCACCAAGCGCAACTGCCCCGTCTGCAGGAAGAGGTGAGCCGCCACCCGCCGGCCCTCGACGCATCCTGCCGCAGCACCTCCTCCCTCAAACGCGCGTTGTCAACACCCGGCCACCTGCACGCCTCGCCCCGCAGCGCCAAGGAGCGTGAGATTATCAAGCTGTGGAACATCCCCGTCGTGGTGGCGCAGGCTGCGGGCGCCGGCGCGCCCGCGCCCGCGGCCGCACCGCCCGCGCCGCAGCCATCCGAGGTGGCGGAGCGTGAGCTCATGATCCAAAAGATGCACCGCGCCAAGCGGGAGGCCGAGCAGGTGGGCGTGCAGAGCAAGCCACGCTCGAGTACGCAATGGCTATTTGCGCTGTAGCCCCAAAGCCCAAAGAAGCTTGCGCAGCCGGCAAGATGGGCGCACCCCGGGTGGTAGCCCATAAATAGAGTAGCATTGTTGATGTCACAGCTATTGATTGTTACGTTTGTGGAGAGTAGTACGTAGCGCAATCTGGTGCGCTGGGGCGGGTGACGGCTCTCCTCATGTGGGTCGGCGATTGGAGCCCTCAGCAGCGGCGGCCTGCCCAGCCGTTTCACGCCTGCACCCCGGCCCTTGCCGCCCTCGCAGTCGGCGCTGGTGCAGGAGGAGGAGGCTCGGCGGCTGCGGCGGGAGCTGGACAAAGCGCGGCAGCAGATGGCGTCGATGCAGCGGCAGCAGGCACAGGCGGCGGCGCAGCAGGCGCAGCTGGAGCAGCAGGCGCTGGCGTCGCTGCTGGCCATGGGCCCGGCCATGGGCCTGACGGCCGATGCCATGGGGCAGCTGCACTGGGCGCCGCCCGCCGGGGCAGCACTGTGCATGCCGCTGGTGCCGGCTCCGGGCGGCGCCCTGGCCATGGGCCCCCCTCCGCCGCCGGCACCACGCCCGCCGCCGCCACAGCCGCGGCAGCCCGCGGCGGCAGCGTGGCAGCAAGCGGTGCCGCGGCAGCAGCAGGAGGCGGACGCTGGGGAGGGCGAGTACCAGGCCACGCAGCTGATCAGCCCGCCGCTGCCGCCGGGCCCGCCGCCACCGCCTGGCGCTGCAGAGGGACCGGCGGCTCGGCCCCTGCAGCTGCACCCTCACCTGCACCCCCAGCAGCAGGGCCACCCGAGCACGCACCACGGGGCGCCGGTAGGCAACGGCAGCGCCACAGGCCTCCTGGCGCCGCAGGGCAGCGCCGCGGCTGCAGCGCACGGGGGGTGGCGGCCAGAGCACAACAGCGCAGGCAGCAGCGCCCAAAGCGGCACCGGCATCGGCGCCGCCTCCTCGACCGCGTCCTGGGCTCCTCCCGCACCCCACCCGCAGCCACACCAGGCGGCGCCCGCCTCCGCTCCGTCCGCCTCATCCATGTGGGGCCACTTCCAGGTACCAGGCTCCCAGCAGCCCGGCGCGTTACCTAGCCAGCACCAGCCCAACCACCCCGTGCTCGATGGCACGCGGCGGCCTCCCAACGCCACGCCGCCATCATCGCAGCGCGGCCCGGCCTGGGGCCCGGCCGGCGCCGGCCCGGCGCCCTGGGGCTCGCCGCCGCCTGGCTACGGCTACGGTTGCAGCCAGGGCCCTGGTGCCGCTGGTGCCGGGCCGGGGTGTGAGGGGGTGTCGTTCCAGCCGGTGCTGGGTCTGGGCGTGGAGGGCTGCCGCTTCCTGGCGCTCGACCCCGGCAGCCGGCGGCTGCTGGTGTACGAGGAGCAGCCCGGCGGCGCGGGCGGCTGGGTGCGCAAGATCAGCATGATGGCGCCCGAGGTGAGGGCGCCGCCGTGGGGCCGTGCGGCACCGTGGCCGTGCCACCGCGCAGGCGGCTTGACGCCCCGTGCCATGCTACTACGTCCTCACACCCAACCCGCAAACCTTCGAACCCTGCCTCGCGTCCTGTCCCTACCCATCCCGCCAGTCATCCACGCGCATCCGGCTGCCCCCGAACACCAGCTTCGTCTCAGACATGCAGCTGTCGCCCGGCCCCGGCGCCGGCGCGGCGCCCTCCGCCGGCCTGCTCGCCGTCGTCACGCGCGGCGCCGGCCTCAGCCTACTGTGCCCGCGCTCCGACAGCCTCGTCGTCGCGGGCTGGCGCGGCCTGCCTCACCGGCCCGTCTGCGTCACGCCGCTGCCCGACGACGCCGCCGGCCACGGCTGGGTGGCGGGCCTGGAGCGCGGCCTGGTGGCTCTGCTCGACACGCGCCGCACCGACCAGCCGCTGGCGGTCACGCAAGCGCTGCCGGTGGACAGCGGCTGCGCGCAGCTGCCGGTGCGGTCGGTGGCCGTGGTGCCGGGCCCGCCGCCGGGGCCGGCCATGGGCGACAGCGCCGCGCGCTGGCCGTGCTGCGTGGTGTCTTGCGCCAAGGGCGCTTGGCTGCTGCAGGTGAGGGCCCGGGTCGCGCTTGAAGCCTGTGGCGGTCATGCTGAAGCTTGGTGTAGCGCCCGCCTGAGCACATATCCGCAACAACCCCGGCTGCCGCAGGGCGCTGGCGTCGAGGGCCCGGTGCTGCGGCGCCTGGACGGCGGCTTTGGCGCGGGCGGCACCATGGCGGTGGAGAGCGTGGCGGTGCTGCCGGAGCCGGTCGGCGCGGCGGCGGTGGCGCTGGGAGCGGCGCCGTCGGCGCGCATGGCGCTGTCGTGGCGGCGGCCGGACGGCTGCGCCGCCACCAGCCCCGACGGCGGGCCACGGCACGAGGTCGGGCTGGTGGTGATGGACGCGGCGCTGCCGTACAGCCACGAGGTGCGGCACGGGGGGCTCGGGTCGGGTCGGGCGTGCTGGGTGCGAAGCTGGCAGGCTGGGGATCAAAGCTGCTCGGCGCTGCGGTCGCCGGCGTCCGTGGTCCCGTGCTTTGGGTGCTCCGCGTGTGACGCCGTGGGCAGCACGGGAGCTGGGGCTGGGGACGGGGTGTGCAGGCACGCCGGGGCGTCCACGCCTCTCCGCGATTGATGGCAGCCACCGGCTTGTGACGCGGCGGGCCTTACAAAGCTGCCCATCTGGCCACTGTCACGCAGCCTCTCCCCACCCCATCGCAGGCGACCGTGGCCGGCGGCTACACTCGCCGCGGCATCCAGTCGGTCCGCAGCTGTCTGCTGCCGCCCGCCATCGCAGCCCCCGCCAGCGCCGTCCTCAACCCCGGCCTGGTCCTAGGCCCGGGCGCCTGCCCGCTGCTGGCGTCCAGCGACGACGACGCCTGCCAGCCGCTGGTGTGGTGCCTGCGCAGCGCGGCCCGCGGCGGCACGACCCTGCTGCAGCGACTGGAGCCGCACCGCTCGCCTCCCACGTGCATGGTCGCGGCGGCGACGGCCGAGGGGCATGGCGGCGGCGGGGACGGCGGCTGGCTGCTGGGCTGCGCGAGCGCCTCGAGGGTGTCGTTGTACCAGCGGGTAGTCCGATGAGGTCGCAGGATGGGGCGGGCGGTAGAGGGCGGAGAGTAAAAGGGGATAGGTGGGCGACAAGGGCAGGGGCAGGCCGTAAGGCCAGGCTGGGCAGGCTTTGACTGTTGAACCAGCATGGAAGTCAGCGAAGGGTACCGGAGACAACCGCCAGGAGCAGGCTGTTAGGGTGGTGCGTAGGGGCGATAGGGCGGCGTACCGTGGGCATCGCATAGGGTCATTCAGGGCAGCGCAACAGCTTGCATGACACAGCAAGGGCAATGGGCGACGATGGGAGGTAGTGGCCTGGCTGGTGGCGGCCGCGACCAAGTCCGGGAGTGTGGCCCTGAGGAAGGTATAAGGATGGTGGCGCGGATGTGGCGCCTCCCGCTGTTAGCGATATCTAGGATACTGCCTAACTTTTTACTCGTTTTCAGGTTTTCAACTTGCTGCGACGGCAGTGATTGCGTCGTGAAGATTGGTCAAAGTGCGCGAACGAAGGGGACGGAGGGGAAAGCCAGCCACGCGTGTTTCGTCGCCGGACAAGGGCCCAGAGCTTTTCCCCAAAGTCTTGCTGTCAATTGTGCATTGCCTTTTGACCGACCAGGCCGCTCAAACGTGCGTCTGGCGTGCTTCAGCCGAAGTCGCCGCGCTGCGATTGCAGCGCTTCGCATCAACGACGCAACTGACCCCGCCCTGCTCACGCTGCTGGAGTATAGCCGTAATTGAGCAGCAACCCATATAGGAATGCAGCTCGGGCAGAGGTGCCCAGCGGTCAGGGCTGGTCGCGAAGAGCACGCGGCGCGGCCTTCGGTGGCGATGCAGCCTCAGCGCTGCCGCGGTCTCGCGGCGCGCCTTCTAAACGTCGGAAGCAGCGCATCGTGGCAGCCATGCAAGCCTACGGCGGTCGCTGCACCGCTGCGCCTGTCGCCAATCCTGCGGACTGCTGCTGTCCGTGAGTACACGAGCTGGCGCGTGTGCAAGCCCGGCCGGTCGTCGTCGGTTGGCATACCCGTCGCCACCAATTGCGTGGCTCCGGACTGCCGGTTGACCCGCGCGCCGGCCCTGCGCCACGACCCGCAGAGGAGGCCAGCACGGTGGCCGCGACCTCGGGGCGGCCAGAGCTGCCTAAAAACTTCGAGGCCAACACCGCGGAGGAGCGGCTGTACAAGTGGTACGTGGCGAGGGCCGTATCGGCCGCGGTGCCTCGCCCGCCGTCGCGCCACAAGCCCCAGGGCTCGCGACACAGCCGCCACGCCGCGGCCATGGAGGTCCAACGCATGCAGCGCAGTGCAGGCTGCGCCCCTCTCGGCCGTTGGCCCTGCTTCGGCCGCCGGGCGTGCGCCTTCCGTGCAACAGCTCCTGGCTGCCCCGGCGGTCGCCCGTGCGTGGTGCTCATGCTCGGCCCACCCACCTCGCCACCCCGCCCCTGCCTCGCGGTCGACACCGCTGTCGCTACCGCTACTGCCACCCGGTCAACCGCGCCTCCTCGCCTCCTCGCCTCCTCGCCCCGCAACCCGGCCCGCAGGTGGGAATCGCGCGGCTACTTCAAGCCCGACCTGGACGCCCCGGGCGAGCCCTTCACGCTCTCCATGCCGCCGCCCAACGTTACGGGCAAGCTGCACATGGGGCACGCCATGTTCGCCACCGTGCAGGTGCGGGCGTCAGGGGAGGGCAGGGGAGATGGCAGGCCAGGGGCGGGAGCCCTACATGGGCAATAGGGGCTAGGGCCCATAAGCAGGTGCAGGGGTGCAGGCGATACAGGGCCGGGGCTGCTTGGATGTGCCATGAGAGCAGAACAGGCAGCGGCGTTTACACGGGCCAAGGCGGGCACAGCTCGCCCCAGCCCACCCTGACGCGCGCATCTGCGCCCCGGCCTCGTCAGGACATTATGACTCGCCACGCGCGCATGAACGGCCGCAAGGCGCTGTGGCTGCCCGGCACCGACCACGCCGGTATTGCCACGCAGGTGGGCTGGCAAGGACCACGGAGGAAGGGGAGGGGATAGGGGTAGCAGGGGGCAAGAGATTCATTGCGGGGCAGCGGCGTGGCTCGGCAGCCCGTGGCGCAGGATGCCCGCCTGCTCAGCGACCGTGTCCCCCAGCAGCCCAGCGACTACCTTGCCGCCGGGCCGAGCGCCGCCGCTGCCTGCTGCCCGTGGGCGACCTCCTGACGCTCCAAACCCCACCCCTGCACACCCAACCTCATCCCACACAGAGCGTGGTGGAGAAGATGCTGGCCAAGGAGGGCACCAGCCGCCTGGACATGGGGCGCGAGCAGTTCACGGAGCGCGTGTGGCAGTGGAAGGAGGAGTGAGCGGCCGCGCCGGGGGGCCCGAACGGGCGATAGGGCCGACCGGACCCGGCCCAAACATGCGGCACCCGGGGCGGCATGCGGCTGGCAACGCCGCTAAGCGCCAAGCGCCCAGCGTCCGCTGGCTGCTGCTGCCCGTCCCAACCCGCCCCCGAAGCCCCTGTCGGCTGCCTGCCGCTAAGGCCGTCCGTTGCCCTGGCCTCTCACGCCCCGCCCTGCCCTGCCCTCCCTTTCCTCCCCTTTGCTCCCCCTCCCCCTTGCTCCCTCTCCCTCTTCCCCACTCCGCCGCCCGCCCCAGGTACGGCGGCTTCATCACCAACCAGCTGCGGCGGCTGGGCGCCTCTTGCGACTGGAGCCGGGAGCGCTTCACGCTGGACGAGGGGCTGTCGGGTGAGGGCTGAGGGGCTGCGGGCTGCGGCGGGGGTGTGCGGGTGCGGCAGCTGGGCTAGGGCGGGTGCGGCCAGGGCAGAGCTGCAGGGGTGGGGGTGGAGAGCGGCTGCCGGTGAGGCTGGGGGCGGGGCTTGGGGTGAGGCTGGGGGCGGGGGTTGGCGCTTCGGGGCGTGAGAAGGCGCACGGTACACGGAAGCTAAGGGGATGGAACGAGGGATAAAGGGAGGTTGTGGGCCGGCCGTCTGGTTCAGCGAGGGCGGGGTTGCTGGCGGAATGAGCGCTCGAATGAGAAAAGGGGGCTCTTTGTACTGCAGGTGGCGGGGTTCTGCCCGGCCTGTCGTCAACCTTGCACCTCCTTCTCATTCACCGTTGTTGCGCTTCCGCCCTGCGCCCCGCCGTCCTCCGCCCCAGACGCCGTGGCCGAGGCCTTCGTACGGCTGCACGCCAAGGGCCTCATCTACCGGGGGCAGTACATGGTCAACTGGAGCCCCGCGCTGCGCACCGCGGTGTCGGACCTGGAGGTCGAGTACAGCGAGGAGGCGGGCAGCCTGTTCTACTTCAAGTGAGGGCGGGCGAGGGAGGCGGGAGGAGGGAGGGAGGACGGGAGGGGAGGAAGGGAAGGGGAGGTAGGGCGGGCAGGGGCAGGCTGGGGAGCGAAGCAGGGCGCGCGGGAGGAGGGGCACGGCAGAGGCAAGCGGGGTCCCTGGACCTCGGGGGCAAGTGCCCGGGCTATGCGGCTGGCAGAGGGGGCGCGGGCAGGCTTCAGCTCGCGCCTGGGCGCCCTCCCCCTCCTCCGGCAGCCGTGCCCT